>WWET01000680.1:299565-310039 GCA_011038615.1 Limnodynastes dumerilii | reverse complement strand
TCCCGCAGCCTAACCTTAACCCTCCCCTAACCATCCTTGTCCCACAGTCTAACCTTAACCCTCTTCATTCCACAGTCTAAACTTAACCCTTCCTTAACCCTAACCATCCACATCCTGCAGCCTAACCTTAACCTTCCTCTAACCATTCTCATCCTGCAGCTAAACCTTAACCCTCCCCTCTCCACAGCCTAACCCTAACCCTGCCTGTCCCATAGCCTAATCCTAACCAGAACTGGTACCTTGTTGAAATAAAACCAATAGACACTGTACCCATCCCAGGATTAAACCATTCTTTATTAATAAGGTATCAGCACTGGTACAGTCACGATTAAGCTGTTGGCTGTAACGGTGTCAAAAATGGTCCATTGCAGCAGCAATTTCATCCCAAAGCCTGGTATTAGGATACGAGAATGCCATAAGGATTGTAGACCAGCACATAAGAACGGCCCTCTAGTAGACATTCCCGGCTCTTCTCATCCACCACGGATGATGCTTCAATATGGCCATTACCAGGTGATCCACAGCAGCTCCTTAGGAAGAAAAACTACAATAAATGCTGCTTATAAACATATATCATCTTTCCAAATTATGCATCAAAGACACAAGAAAAAGCTCAGAACACACTGGAAAAAAAAAATTACGTGTTAAAAACACAAGAAGGAAGATCATGACTGGTGCAAGGACACAATTTGCTGAGACTGGGACTCGAACCAGTGTCTCCAGCACGGCTTGCACAGCCTTTGTCAACAACTTGCACACTTGTCACCAAGCCACACCTGCAGGTGAATTAAATTCGTGTTTGTAGGACTCATATTCATAACCAGGAAGCTGCGGACTGTGACGTCTACAATACATTTAAAGGGACAGGAAGTATTGCAGTATGGTCCTGTAGAACTCATCCTCAGCATCGCGTACAGGGCATGAGACGCTTCCGACACTGGTTTAGAGCTAAAGTCACAGAGGGGCGTTCCCTCTTATCAGGTGACAGGGCAGGCGTTCCTTCTCTCTATGTACCCATGCAAGCATAAAACAAATGGTCAGGGCTAAGGCATGCCTCCCAAAATTTTGGAGCCTGAAAAAGGACAAATAAGCTCCGCCCCATCCAAGCTCCACCCCCATTGTCATGCTGCATGGGGCAAAAATTAAAATAGTAATTTAAAATCCGAATGGCTGGAATCAGGATAGTTGGGAGCTATGGATAAGGTCCCAAGTGGGTGTTTCCTCCTAGTCAGGTGACTGTGGGCGTCATCCAGATCTTCGAAATTTAGGGAATTTCTCTGCACTAAAAGGTGAAAAACTTAAGGTAACCCCTGGATGACGGGAGCCGCGGAATGGGAGCGATTATAAAGAAAACTCTGAGACTGGAAGTGTAAATTCCTAAACAGACAGATTGGCCGCTCTGGCAAAGAGATTGTTAGCCCCTTCTTGTGTCTCAAAAGCCTGGCGTGTAGTTCACCGCTCCGATGATCTGTTTTTTGATAGATCACATTGTGGCAGCACAGCGACGACTGCCGCCAGTTTTTGGCAGTTTCTGGGGAGACGGCATTGTTCCCGTGACTGTCTCTACAAAGAGTCCAATGGTGATAGGTACGTTTTCTTCATCCTAACCATCTCCTATCCACAACCTAACCTTAACCATCTCCTCTTCACAGGCTAACATTACCCCTTCCCTAACCATCTACACTTCCCAGTCTAACCTTACCCCTCCCTTAACCCCTACCAATCACATCCCGCAGCCTAACTTCAACCCTCCCTTAACCCTTATCATTTTCTTCCCACAGCCTAACATTGACCCTCCCATAACAATCCTTGTCCTACAGCCTAACCTTAACCCTCCCCTAACAATCCTTGTCCTACAGCCTAACCTTAAGCCTCCCTTAAACCTTACCATCCACATCCTGCAGCCTAACTTCAACCCTCCCCTAACCACCCCTGTCCCACACCCTAACCTTAACCCTCCCCTAACCATCCTTGTCCCAGAGCCTAACCTTAACCCTACCCTCTCCGCAGCCTAACCCTAACCCTCCCTGTCCCACAGTCCTAATCCTAACCAGAATGGGTACCTTGTGAAACAAAACCATTAGACATTGTACCTATCCTGGGATTAAACTATTCTTTATTAAGAAGGAATTGGTACAGTCATGATTAAAATGTTGGCTGTAATGGTGTCAAAAAAGTCCATCGCAGTAGCAACTTCATCTCAAAGCCTGGTATTGGTATACGAGAATGCCACAGGGATTGTATACCACCACACAAGAATGGCCCTCTAGTAGACATCCCGGCTCTTCTCATCCATAGCAGCACCACGGATGATGCTTCAATATGGCCATTACCAGGTGATCCACAGCAGCTCCTAAACACCCACAGAAAGGACAATATTTTGAACAGCTTTTTTTGTTTTTTTTTTACCAAAAATTTGTTTTAGGAAGAAAAAACACAATAAATGCTGCTTATCAACATATATCATCATTACAAATTATGCATCAAAGACACAAGAAAAAAGATCAGAATATACAGAAAAAAAAAAATTACGTATCAAAAACACAAGAGGAGAAGATCGTGACTTGTGTGAGGACACATTTTGCTGAGACTGGGACTCGAACCAGCGTCTGCAGCACAGCTCGCTCAGTCTCAACAATGTGTCCTTAGTCACTAAGTCACAACTTGGTGAGAATTTCTGTGTCTGTAAGACTTATATCCATAACAGGGAAGTAGGGGACAGTGACGTCTACAGTGCAGAATAGTGGAACTTGCTCTCCGAGTTAATAAGATACGAGGAAACCAGGTCTAGTGTGAGGTCCTAGAGAGAGGATAACCGTGTAGAGCAGAGTCCCAAAAGTGTGCCCCATGATACTCTGGGTTGTTACTGCACATTAAGAGGAGTGCTGTGGAGTAATGCCCGGCTCACGCTATGTCTTATACCTGTGACCCGTCATCTGGGTGATTAAACTAAATCTTTTAGGTGTATTATTTTTGCATGTAAATGTCAGGTATTTGAGATTGGGCGCTACCGTGCCCTATTGGTGCAAGACGCTGCCTATGTTAGTACTCCCGGGGCTTCCCAGATTACCCCTAATAGTAGAATGTGTAAGTGGTAATGGAGTTTAGTGGCGCTTCTGTAGGACAACAAGGTTCAAAAAGTTTATTGCAAAAACAGATAAAATAGCAACAATAAAGTACACTATACTATGTAGTACTGTACAGCGGTGATAGTCAAATGAGCAAAAAGATGAACTTAAATGCATACACAAGTGAGCAATGAAAATAATTTGGTAGCTATTGGTAAAGAGAGTTCATCAAATGGTGAGGATGGTAGAATATTGTATGGCTGGCTGTGTGTAGATTTCAGTTCAAACAGTGCCACATGGATATAAATTCCCCCCCCGTAGTGTTCACCAGTTGGAATAGGGGACAGTTTTGATGCGTGCTATAGGTAACACAGTCTCGTATATATAAGTAGGCCCAGTAATCTGTGCGTGCTTTCCGGTGTCTTTATCTGGCTATGTTTAGGCCAAAGAAAAAAGTACCTGCAGGTCCGTTTAGTGAACGGTACCTTAAATAATATAAAATAAATCTGGTAACAAGTCCTTTGCGCTAGAGTCTATGAATAAAAGAAGATCTTAAATGCTCCTGTAGTCCTTGGAGAGCTGTGTCCTCTCGGATAGTGGTGCCCTCTATGCCGGAGTCTGAGTCCACGCATCTGCAGCAGCTTCTGGACTTCCGGGTGGGCGTGTTCCTTGCGGCTCTGGTCTTTAACCCTGTTGGGTGTGTGATAAAGGAGCGCGCGCTGCCTCTAAGTGCACTTTAGAGGTAGGGTCTCCCAGAACGGGTTGCAGGGCTGCTTTAATCCAGAGATTTCTGTGTGTAGTGCGCCTCAAAACCTACGCGTTTCGCCCCCAAGCGTGGCTTCTTCAGGGATCCAATAACACTGTTCTGAACATATGGTGCTCTGAGGTACACCCCTCTATATGTGGGTGGGCAGTCAATGTGATTGGTGGAGGCTAAACGGAGGAGGGATAGTCACAAGGGGAGTGTCTCCTGTCTCTGTGTGAGGATTTTGCTTGAACCGATATAGAGGGTCCAGTTATAGTATGGCTAATACAGATGCTTCCAAAAGTGTTCCCTTTAGAAAGGGGGAGGCGGGTCCTTTAGTATTATTTTTGCAGCTTAATGAGTATTTGTATTTGTGGATTGGCCGCTCTGGCTAGGAGATTGTTAGCCCTTTCTTGTGTCCTCATGTCTCAAAAGCCTGGCGTGTAGTTTACCGCTCCGGTGATCTGTTTTTTGATAGATCACATTCTGGCAGCACAGCAAAGACTGGCGCCAGTTTTTGGCAGTTTCTGGGGAGACGGCATTGTTCCCGCGACTGTCTCTACAAAGAGTCCAATGGTGATAGGTACGTTTTCTTCATTCTAACCATCTCCTATCCGCAACCTAACCTTAACCATCTCCTCTTCACAGGCTAACATTACCCCTTCCCCAACCATCTACACTTTCCAGTCTAAACTTACCCCTCCCTTAACCCTAACCATCCACTTCCCGCAGCCTAACCTTAACCCTCCCCTAACCATCCTTATCTTGCAGCCTAACCTTAATCTTCCCTTAACCCTTACCATCCATATCCCACAGCCTAACTTCAACCTTTGCCTAACCCTTACCCTTCTCTTCCCACAGCCTAACCTTAACCCTCCCCTAACTATCCTTGTCCCACAGCCTAATCTTAACTCTCCCCTAATCCTAACTATCCTTGTCCCACAGCCTAACCTTAACCCTCCCCTAACCATCCTCATCCTTCAGCCAAAGCTTAACCCTCCCCTCTCCGCAGCTTAACCCTAACCCTCCCTGTCCCACAGCCTAACCCCAACAAGAACGGGTACCTTGTTGAAATAAAACCATTAGACATTGTACCTATCCTGGGATTAAACCATTCTTTATTAATAAGGTATCAGCACTGGCATGATTAAGCTGTTGGCTGTTACAGTGTCAAAAATGGTCCATTGCAGCAGCAACTTCATCCCAAAGCCTGGTATTAGGAAACGAGGATTGTAGAGCACCACATAAGAACGGCCCTCTAGTAGACATCCCGGCTCTTCTCATCCATAGCAGCATCACGGATGATGCTTCAATATGGTCATTACCAGGTGATCCACAGCAGCTCCTAAACACCCACAGATAAGACAATATTTTGAACAGCTTTTTTTTTATTTTACCAAAAATTTGTTTTAGGAAGAAAAAACAATAAATGCTGCTTATCAACATATATCAACATTACAAATTATGCATTAAAGAAAAGATCAGAAAACACAGGAAAAAAATTACGTGTCAAAAACACAAGAAGGAAGAACGTGACTGGTGCAAGGA
Organism: Limnodynastes dumerilii; assembly: GCA_011038615.1. Classification (NCBI taxonomy): domain Eukaryota; kingdom Metazoa; phylum Chordata; class Amphibia; order Anura; family Limnodynastidae; genus Limnodynastes; species Limnodynastes dumerilii. The sequence goes on along the minus strand of WWET01000680.1, from coordinate 304,678 downwards.
CACAATTTGCTGAGACTGGGACTCAAACCAGCGTCTCCAGCACGGCTTGCACAGCCTTTGTCAACAACTTGCACACTTGTCACCAAGCCAACCCTACAGGTGAGTTAAATCAGTGTCTGTAGGACTCATATTCATAACCAAGAAGCTTCGGACTGTGACGTGTACAATACATTTAAAGGGACAGGAAGTATTGCAGTATGGTCCTTTAGAATGTACATAGCAGGGTATAGAGGGTTAAAGTAAGTGAAGTTTAGGCAAGGAATATATATATATATGTTATATATGCAATAGATGGAGACCTTTAATCATAGTAACGCGTTCAAATACCTGTAATGAAAGAAGTATTTTTTTAACCCACTGAAATGATAAAATGGGGTTTTCCTGCCGTCATTATGCAAATGGTTGGGGTCATTGCGCCATTTCGTGGGCCCCGCCTCAGCATTGCGTACAGGGCATGAGACGCTTCCGACACTGGGTCAGAGCTAAAGTCACAGAGGGGCGTTCCCTCTTATCAGATGACAGGGCAGGCGTTTCCCCTCTCTGTGTACCCATGCAAGCATAAAACAAATGGTCAGGGCTAAGGCATACCTCCTTAAAATTTTGGAGCCCGAAAAAGGACAAATAAGCTCCACCCCATCCAAGCTCCACCCCCATTGTCATGCTGAATGGGGCAAAAATTTAAATAGTAATTTAAAATCCCAATGGCTGGAATCAGGACAGTTGGGAGCTATGAATAAGGGTGGGTGTTTCCTCTTAGTCAGGTGACTGTGGGCGTTTCCTCTTACTGTATAATCATCCAGATCTCTGAAATTTAGGGAATTTCTCTGCACTAAAAGGTGAAAAACTTAAGGTAACGCCTGGATGACGGGAGCCGCGGAATGGGAGCGATTATGAAGAAGAAGTGTAAATTCCTCTGACGGTTTTTTTTCCCCCCGCTCCGGTGCAGGGGATATGTCTATAGGAAAGTCTGTTTCCTTTAGAAGCTTCAACGGCGGCCTGTGCTGTCATATGAGGCTCAGCAGACAAGAGAAGGAGCTGGGTAATTATTAGCTGTGAAAGATAACGCTGACCACAGATATGACAATACATCAGCAATACTTCATAAAAGCCGAGGAACGAGCGATACGCCACACTCACTAGGGAAGACACTGACCGGGACGCGTTACTGTCCTTTATTTATAGGGTGAATGCATATACAGTATATTACCAAATAATCCAAGATATACAGACTGTATGATATAGATGCAAGACTGTAATAGCCACATGTGTGTGAGAGGTGCGAGGGGGACAGAACAGAAACATAGAAAGTGACGGCAGATAAGAGCCACACGGCCCGTCCAGTCTGCTCTGTTTTTTTTAAAACTATACTGACCCTATACCCTATTTACCCTCAATATAGTGTAAGATTTAGGATATTCTTATATTTATCCCCAGCATGTTTACATTGTTCTACTGTGTTACCTTTACCCCTTAAATGGGAGATTATTCCACTTTCCTACCACCCTCTCAGTGACGTCATTATACGCACATTTCCTCTGAATCTACCACCCTCCAGTTTATATTCATTCCTTCATGTTCTATTACACCTCTTCCTTTGCATAATGTCCCCTCCTGTACCTGTCACCCTCCAGTTTATATTCATTCCTTCATGTTCTATTACACCTCTTCCTTTATATAATGTCTCCTCCTGTACCTGTCACCCTCCAGTTTATATTCATTCCCTCATGTTCTATTACACCTCTTCCTTTGCATAATGCCCGCTCCGGTACCTGGTTACACCCCTTGATATATGTGATAACTGCTATCATATCCTCCCTGGCCCTTCTTTGCTCCAAGCTATATATGTTTAGTTCCTCTAGTTTTTCTCTGCTCCAAGCTATACATTGTTTTCTTAAAGATTCTTATCCAGTAAAATAATCGTTACCTGCGTCTCAGGGCCTTGTAAAATGTGGTGGAAAACAAAACTAGCTTTTATTCCAATGCTATTGGAATAATAAACTAATAACCTAACAGACATTAAACAGTCCCTGTTGGCCCCAATTGTCAAGTGAATGCATTAATCTATAGCGACCTTGCTTTTAGTAAATTAGAACCCTAGGGATGGCGTGAAAGTTTTCCTAAAAAGCCCCATGGTCGTGCTGCAAATAGTAGCCAGACAAAATAAGTGTAAATAAAATCGTCTATTTAGGCAGAGCCCCTAAGGGTTGAAGAATAGACAGCGCAGGAACGCATGAGAGGGGCCTGGTAATCCTGTTACAATGTACATCCGTGCAAAAATCCCTCTCTGAGCTCCACAAATCACCGCGGGAAAGGATTCACGTTCAGTGAGAAATATTCACTCTCCAGCTTCTTAGTACCTGTCACTCTCCAGTATATACACATGTCCTCATGTTCTGTTACACCTCTTCCTTTATATAATGTTCCCTCCTGTACCTGTCACCCTCCAGTATATACACATGTCCCCGTGTTCTATTACACCTCTTCCTTTATATAATGTCCCTCCTGCACCTGTCACCCTCCAGTATATACACATGTCCTCATGTTCTATTACACCTCTTCCTTTGCATAATGCCCGCTCTGGTACCTGGTTACATCCCTTGATATATGTGATAACTGCTATCATATCCTTCCTGGCCCTTCTTTGCTCCAAGCTATATATGTTTAGTTCCTCTAGTTTTTCTCTTATCCAGTAAAATAAAAATCGTTACCTGCGTCTCAGGGCCTTGTAAAATGTGGTGGAAAACAAAACTAGCTTTTATATTGGAATAATAAACTAATAACCTAATAGACATTAAACAGTCCCTGTTGGCCCCAATTGTCAAGTGAATGCATTAATCTATAGCGACCTTGCTTTTAGTAAATTAGAACCCTAGGGATGGCGTGAAAGTTTTCCTAAAAAGCCCCATGGTCGTGCTGCAAATAGTAGCCAGACAAAATAAGTGTAAATATAATCGTCTATTTGGGCAGAGCCCCTAAGGGTTGAAGAATAGACAGTGCAGGAACGCGTGAGAGGGGCCTGGTAATCCTGTTACAATGTACATCCGTGCAAAAATCCCTCTATGAGCTCCACAAATCACCGCGGGAAAGGATTCACGTTCAGTGAGAAATATTCACTCTCCAGCTTCTTAGCACAAACACAAAGAGCGTAAGGCGAGACGTATGGCCAGACTGTCACCACGCCGCTGTTTATCAGGCTGTTTACTGCGGTTGCCAGGCAACATGGCGTGTCACTTGTCAGTGGCTGTGACTTGGTGCTCTGTAAGCTGAGCGAAGCACTCAGAGCTCAGGCAAGGGCTGTCGGTGAGATGTCTGAAAAGCACGAGAAGCCCTGTGACCCTGCAGCAAAACTCGTCAACCAGAGGCAAACGCTGAAAAATAAACATCTTATGTGTTAGATTACAATATATATTTTCATGCGGAAGCTCATTTTTGGCTGTCTGTATTTCGAAAATATCCTTAATAAGAAGGTTTTCCTAATGAATCGGTGTGCCGCTCCACCTTCTGAAACACTCCCCTTACTAAAGTCTAAATCAGAAGGTTCCGGGTCCCTAATGAAAGTGTGGTGAGCACACATGCGAAACGCAGTAGTTTTCTACTCCATGCGGCCCATCTAGATTAGGAGGAATGACGCACTGACGGAGTGGTCGGGTTGCGATCACAAGTAAGTGAGACTTCTTAGTATGATGGACAGTATCAGTGTGCCCCCTTTCTTTGCGAACCAATGCAGACAGGCGTGCCACTTCCTTTTTTCTGCTGGCTATCGGCAGGGCGTCCATGCGAGGGGAGTTGTTAACTTGACAATCGCATGAATGCGCAGATGTTACGGCCATACAATGGTGGATCGTTTTGCGTCTGTTGCTTGGGATTCCTATCGTAGAAGAATCCTCCCGTTTGTGTCATTTTCTGTGCACACACCGTGCTATAGCACACAATACTACGCGTACTGCAGAGGCTTCTGGGAAATGTTCATTAGTGTGCAGATGATGTCACTTACTGTACGGATTTCACTGGACACCATTAAGTAGACGGCAAATTTCCTGGTGAATTATTCTCAACACACCGGCTCTATCTAATTCCCCAGCAATGGACCTAACATATAAGAGAAGATATTAGTAATAATAATAAGAAAAGAGCATCTGATATCTGCGGTCTATCTCTCGCATGACTTCTGAACATGTGTTTCACATATGCTTGAGGTGTAACCTCGGCGTTCCAGTTGCTTAATATGTTTAATATCAGGTCTTTATCATCCTTGACATGCGGTTTCCTCCCGAGTCAGCCTACGTTGTGGATCTGGCATGGCGTTTGCCCATGAAGTGTCTGCACAACGTCAGTGGCGAGGATTCAGAGGATCGTGATCCTGACTCGCATTTAAGGACAACACGGAATTTAATGACGGAGCAAAAGCCAGGATCAGCGGAACATACGACACGTCTGCGAAGCCTGGGAATGATCGTGTCAGCATAAACACAGACTAGTGTTATAAACTACAGGAGCACCTATAATGTGATGCACATCTGAGAGAGGCTGACCATGTGGACGCTTCACGTGTAATACTACAACATGCATCCCTCACCTGCACCTATTACATATTTCCTCACATGTACCTGTTACATGTTCCCTCACCTGTACCTACTGCATGTTAACATACTTCCTCACCTGTACCTGTTACATGTTTTCTCACACGTATGTACCTGTTACATGTTTTCTCACACGTATGTACCTGTTACATGTTAACATATTTCCTCAACTGTACCTGTTGCATGTGGATCCGTAGCCCCTCATCTGTGCCTGTAACATGTAAACTTTTTATCACCTGTAACATGTGAACACGCATCTGCACATGTACCCCTCACCTGTAGAATGTGAACACGCAGCTCCTGCCCTGTACGTGTTTCATGTGAACATGTTATTCCAGGTGATCTATATAATGCAGGCGGCCCCATTGTGCGGCGCAGGCAGCCCTGAGAGAGTTATCAGAGGCGCCAGGCGTCCGGCATTCCCTGGCACAGCAGCCAGCCAGACACCCCGCCACATGTGGAGTACAAGGAATCGGACGCCCCCGTACCCCGTCTCCCCTGGAATGCTGCCACCGTGTTCTTGCTTGCTACTG
>WWET01000680.1:282396-295246 GCA_011038615.1 Limnodynastes dumerilii | reverse complement strand
TTTCCCCCTCTTAATTTCTGTCCAGTCAGCCTTATTTCCCCCCTCTTAATTTTTGTCCAGCCAGCCTCCTTTCCCCCTCTTAATTTCTGTCCAGTCAGCCTTATTTCCCCCCTCTTAATTTTTGTCCAGCCAGCCTCATTTCCCCCTCTTAATTTCTGTCCAGTCAGCCTTATTTTCCCCTTTCAATTTTTGCCCAGCCAGCATAATTTTCCCCCTCTTAATTTTTGTCCAGACAGCCTTCTTTGCCCCTCTTAATTTTTGTCCAGCCAGCCTCATTTCCCCCTCTTAATTTCTGTCCAGTCAGCCTTATTTTCCCCTTTCAATTTTTGCCCAGCCAGCATAATTTTCCCCCTCTTAATTTTTGTCCAGACAGCCTTCTTTGCCCCTCTTAATTTTTGTCCAGCCAGCCTTATTTCCCCCCTCTTTATTTTTGTCCAGCCAGCCTTCTTTGCTCCTCTTAATTTTTATCCAGCCAGCCTTATTCCCCTCCCCTCTTTATTTTTGTCCAGCCGGCCTTATTTCCCCCCTCTTTATTTTTGTCCAGCCAGCCTTCTTTGCTCCTCTTAATTTTTATCCAGCCAGCCTTATTCCCCTCCCCTCTTTATTTTTGTCCAGCCGGCCTTATTTCCCCCCTCTTAATTTTTTTCCAGTCAGCCTCATCTCCCCATCTTAATATTTGTCCAGTCAGCCTTATTTCCCCCTCTTAATTTGTGTCCAGCCAGCATCATTTCCCCCCTCTTAATTTTTGTCCAGACAGCCTTCTTTGCCCCTCTTAAGTTTTGTCCAACCAGCATCATTCCCCCCCGCTCTTTATTTTTTTGTCCTGCCAGCCTTATTTCCCCCCTCTTTATTTTTGTCCAGTCAGCTTTAGTTACCCCTCTTAATTTTTGTCCAGCCAGTCTTATTTCCCCCTCTTAATATTTGTCCATTCTGCCTCATTTCCCCCTCTTAATATTTGTCCAGCAAGCCTCATTTCCCCCTATGAAGTTTTGTCCAGCCAGCCTTATTTCCCCCTTCTAAGTTTTGTCCAGCCAGCCTTATTTCCCCCCTCTTTATTTTTGTCCAGTCAGCTTTATTTACCCCTCTTAATTTTTGTCCAGCCAGTCTTATTTCCCCCTCTTAATTTTTGTCCAGTCAGCCTTATTTCCCCCTCATAAGTTTTGTCCAGCCAGCCTTCTTTGCCCCTCTTCAGTTTTGTCCAGCCAGCCTCATTTCCCCCTCTTAATATTTGTCCAGCCAGCCTCATTTCCCCCTCATAAGTTTTGTTCAGCCAGCCTCATTACCCCCTCTTAGTATTTGTCCAGAAAGAGGGGGCAATAAGATTGGTAGGACACACAGAAGGAAGGGGCAATAAGGCTGGTTGAATACACAGAAGGAGAGGGTATAAAGCTGACTGGACACAGGAGGGGTACAGGAGGCTGACTGAAAAGAATAAAAATAGGGGACAAAGGCTGGCTGGACACAGAAGGGGGTGCAATAAGGCTGATTGGACACATAGAAGAAAGGGCATTAAGGCTTAATGGTCACACAGAAAGAAGGGGCAATAAGGCTAGGCTGGTTGGACAAACAGAAAAAGGGACCAAAGCTGACACAAATGAAGAGGGGGAAAATAAGGATGGTTATACACAGGAGGGGGCAATAAGACTGACTGGAAACACACAAGGAAGGGGCAATAAGGCTTTTTGAACATACATAAGGAAGGGGCAGCAAGGCTTTCTGGACACACACGAAGGGGCAATAAGGCTTACTGAACACAAAAACAAGGAGCAGAAAGACTGGCTGATCTGACACACAAAGGGGCAGAAAGGCTGACTGTGGAGGCACACACATAAGGAAAGGAGAGATTGGATGGCTTTAGAGACACACATGGGGGGGAGATTGGATAGCTTTAGAAATGCACAAGAGGGCAAGAACGGCTGGATGGAGGTATATTTAATATGTGTAAATTTCTATACTTTATTAGTTAATTCCTCATATAGTTTTACTTTCAGAAATTTGCTTTAATTGAAGGTAACCCAGTAAAATGTTTTGTGTATTCGTATGTGTATTGTATAGCAAGAACTAGGTTAAAATGTGTATTATATGGTGATAATTAGGATGCAATGTGTATTGTTGAAACAGTCTGTGGGTGTAACAGATTATACACAGTTTATTTTATTTGTTTCATTGATACAGCCATCCTCTGGCCATAACTTTTTGACGACACCCCTTGTAAAAATTAGTAGATGTCCCGTTTTGTGGAAAAACATAAATGGTTACGTTAATCATACCCTGTCTATATTTAGTAGTGGATACCAGGGCTACCACCTGGAGTTTTGGAGCCCGGGATACGGGCCGCCGTGCTCTGCCTCCTGTGTGAAGTCACCCTGGCCTGCACACCTCCCCTTCTAAGTGATGTCACCTTGGCCTGTACACCTCCCCTCCTATGTGACATTGTCACAGACCTGCAGCTGTGATGCATTTTGAGCCCTGCGCATTGGCCCATGTTTTGCAGCCTAGTACAACTAGAAAGTATCGCTGGTATACCTCCCAACATTACAAACAAAAATGGGACAAAGAAAGACCCTCCCCAATCTTGTCCAACTCCGCCCATTTCATTAAACTATACCCCATTTGGCACGGCATCGGGGCAAAATTAAAATAGTTAAAAAGAAAAAACAAAAAAATCAAGAATAAAAAACCATTAATGGGGCAATTTTAAGGTGGGCGGGACAGCAGGACAATCTCCTGAAATCACCTTGAACTGGGACAGTTGGGAGAGAAAAGTTAAGTAGTTAAGTCGCGGCAGTCCCCCTTGATGGCAGCCCTGGTGGATACTATTTGGCAAAATGGCTGCCATACCTCATGACTGATTGACGTCTGTTGTTCCTGTTTAATGAATAGGGTGCATTCCCATGAACATCATTCTTGCTTACAAAATGGCTGCCTCCACTACATGCGAGGACAAGTCCATGAACTTGGGAACAATAACTAACGTCCCCCGCCAAGAATGAAGCAGCGACATCATGAAATTTTCTCACACATATAATGAATACATTCCATTTTTCCCTCCAAATCTTCCACAGGGTAAAATAAAAAAAAAGCCCCTGGGACATAATTTAGAAACATGTGTTCTTGGCTTTGCTTTGACTTATTGGCATTCTGAAAAAACAATACGAGAGAAATTCCGCCCCCTCGAGCTACATTGTAAAGGATGTGTCAGAGAAATAGAGATGTAATCTAGACGAAGTAATGAGTATTAAGATTGTCTAACTCGCCAATGGCGGAAAGACCAAGAGTGATGATCTTCTTATGTTCATCCCCATCCAAAGTCGGCCCTACAAGGCCTTTCCGTGGTGCCCACTCAATCTCCACAGACCCTGCTTTTTCGACATTGGGCCCCATAGCCAGCCATACCCCTTGCGCCCCCTACAGATAAAACTATCACACAAAGGTGCCATTGTGGCATCATGTCAAACAATGCAAGCATATCATTGCATAGTGAACAATAGTGAAATGCGTCATCATGCTCTGATTAGTTCAATGGGCAAGTGGGTGGGATTCTTATGGGGCCGGGACTCACGAGGCTGACATAATCATTAGAAATTAGAAACAGGCCTGGTTAACCCGTGGCTGCCCTGGTGTTGTGAGACTATGAGTCCCAGCATGCTTTGTCAGGTATCCGCTATGCCTATGCCTTTTGAGCATGCTGGTACTTGTAGTTTCACAATACCTGGAGAGCCACAGCTTGGCGAGGCCTGTTTTAAAGTTATTAAATTATGATAACATTATAATCTATGGCACATTACCATTCTGTTAATGACACATTTTATTTTTGTTTTGTTTTTTATGTTATCCAACTTCAATATTATAGCGCATTTAACTTATACACCCCAAAACTTGTGAATACCATTTAAAAGGACTGTTGATGGTACAATAAATAGTTGAATAGCTGAGTGTTATCTGCCTGTAACACACGTCCTCTCTTCCTGGTGACATTTTCTAATCCCGACCCCGTGTAAACCTATAGATTCCCTTTGATGGTGGCCGGCCCTCCCTGCCCAGGGAACTCATAAAACGCATCTGATACGCGAGACTGCTGATGGACGACACCTAACACAGAGCTGTCTGGTTTCTATCTCCCAGATCCCGGCCGCTGGCGAACGCTGCCTTTAACGCTCTCTATGACATGTCCTGGGGTCTCATTCATTGATGAAATGACACCATTTACATTAATTGCGCACAAACTTGGTGCACAGTGTGCGCTTAGATGTTGTGTAAAGTACAGTGTAAGTGTCTGCATAACGTACATGCGATTTATGGTTGAGCAATACGCAATTGCGCAAGCTTTAGTTATACCGCATAAAACCCGTCTGACTGCTGGTGTACTAATAATAGGTACCAATAATAAGTGAATGCGACCACAATTGCATGCAATTTGCATGTGTCTTCTTTTAATCGCTAATTGTTACTAAATTACGCACAAGTCTGAATCCGATTGGTGACAGACGTCACATCAGCACCGAGGGTCCTAATCCAGACTGGGAAGTACTGCTATGGGCGTAGTGTTTCTAACCCTGCGCATGAACGCCCATCGGGACTTTAAATCATTAATAATATTGAACCGAATCTAACTGGAACTGGACCTACGCATCCATTCATGCTGCACAGTACCGCAATGGCGTGCGAAACTCAAGCGGAACTGGTTTATGTATGTCAAAAGCTTCCGTAAGAGGGGTGTTCGATGGCCTGGATTTAGCCCCTACATACGATTATCTTGTCCACACATTTAGACTTAAGGAATTGTCCAGAATTCCGCGTGTGAGTGCGGGGTGGAGGGGCCTCAGTACTGACGTGCGGTACTTAGGAGCGGGCGAACTCCTCTGCGATACGCTCTTACTTCAGCATCTATTCCATCGTTACATATATCGCATCTAATAAAATGTAGTGTAGTGTGTACCCAGCTTATGAGAACAAAAATAAACAGAATATATTTATATTAGACATTGGGGAAATAATACAAATGTAGATGTAAAAGTAGAAGCTTAATAATATATGACATTATAGCCCCAAATTTAATAAACTTGGATTTCTAGTAATTAATGACATGAAGATCTAACAAGAAATTGAGGTTTGTTTTACATTACTTTTCCCACCTGATAATATAAATATATATAACAAAGAAGAATAAAATAGACTGAAACCAAAAATTGGACATAAATTCCAAATAAAACCATATTATTTTATAAGCGTGAATGAAAAGCATATAAAAATTCATGTATCCCATGGATCTGTCTGGCAGAGATTATTATAGTACGACAGCTCAATATATTTAATGTCTGAGACATGAACGAGTCAGTAATTGTGTTATACGCTGAGCAGTTACATTAAATAACGACATGAAATATATCGCTAGGAAATGCGCTCTAATTGCTTCCTGTGTGCCGTGACTCATACCTTTATCTATATATAACACACAGTAGACAGGAAATATTATGTTTCTATGTAATTGTATTATATTATGTTATTTAGCTCGATTTCTGCTGACTGAAATAAAAAAATATACTTTTTTTTTCTTACATGTCCTATGTACAGTAGAACATGTAGGGTTTTACCATTTTTCATGAGAATTTGATCTGCAGGTGGCGCTGTTAAGTAGTGAAGGGTCTAATCCCAGGTACTGCTGTAAAAACATAAATATACTGCAATTAAAGTAATAGCTTCATTAACAATGATTAAAGGCTCATGTGTTCTTTTGGCACAGCGCCTTGGATGTAAGACGAAGACGTTGCATATAAAACTCTCCGTTTCTGGTTTCTCTCATAGTACTGTATTATGACATTACAAAGAGTCCCAGTGTAATCATGTGCGGCTGGAAAGTAGGGAATAACTTGGTAATATTAATAAAGTTCAATTCAAAATGCACAAAGTGGCAGCTGCAGCAGTGTTGTAATCTAGCTGTCCATCTACAAATCATGGTCTTATTTTCAAGCTCGCTACCGAGAGCAAACAATAATGGCTGCCAGACCCAAATGTAGTCTGTCAGCTCTCAGCATGTCATGTGTTGGCAAAGAGGGGAGGAAGAGGATGCCATAGTTTAGAGAGAGCTCAGAGGGCTGTTCAAAAACCTCTCTGCTCACTGTCATGTGTCAAGTGACTGTGGTTGCTATGGAGATTCATAATCACAAATCCTAAACTTGCAGAAAATAACGAGACTATAGTAAATATTAACATTACTGTAAGCGGGACAGATGGGTTTTGGTTTTACAGCACTGCGCTTTATGTGATGGTGATAAATAAAAGATATATGATCCCATTATACTGCGTCTTTATAAGGCAAACCCCAGCGAAACGCGTTGGTGTCTTCCATTACATTCACGGCAAAAGCAACTTGTAGGACAAAGCTTCCATTTGCACCCATTAGGTCAGGGGGAGATTTGAACTCTGATGACTTAGATATTGGAAGGTTCTGTTACATATTGTACATATTGGGGAAGGTCAGATGCCGAAATGTCTCACACTGTGTTTGTAAGTTAATAGAATATAGAAATAGAAATAACCCCAAATCCTTTCGGCAGCTCTGGAGAAAGAGAACTATTAAAAGCAAAACTTTAATAATGTGAAGATTGTAATGCGCAAATGTCACAGATTGTTTGCATGACTTTAACTATGCAACTATGCAAATAGATTTAGTAGCAAACATTACAGAGTAGCTCAGAGCCCAGCCCCCACTCAAATATTAATAATGGACCTATAATAATAAAAGAGTATAAGAGATGAAAGGTGATGTCTACTAGTACAAGTATAAATAACAGTGTAATAGTAATGCTGGTCAGTATCTGTGTAATAATATAATAATATAATAGTATTAGAGATGAGAGGTGATAAATAACAGTGTAATAGTAACGCTGGTCAGTTCTGTGTAATAATATAATAATATAATAGTGTTAGAGATGAGAGGTGATAGATAACAGTGTAATAGTAACACTGGTCAGTTCTGTGTAATAATATAATAGTATTAGAGATGAAAAGTGATGTTTCCTAGTACAAGTATAAATATTAGTATTAGAGATGAAAGGTGATAGATAACAGTGTAATAGTAACACTGGTCAGTATCTGTGTGTAACAAGCAAAAGCAAAATATTCACCCTGTATCTAATGAATAACATCACTTTCACATTCTGACATTCATCATGGTTTCACCGAGGTGTAACTTTCCACCCGATTTCCTCTTATTTTCACACTCTGGATCATGTCTAATATTATCACACATGGAAACAAAATCTTGAATGAATCATTGCCACCAGGGCTCAAATATTTGGTGCAGTGGATAAAAATTTACACAAAAAAAGTGAGATAAAAAGGCAATTATTTGGTGATATATAATAATAATAATAATAATAATAATAATAATAATAATATCATATTATTGCAATTACCCAGGAATTTCTAATGCCTCAATACACCCCCAAATCCTTTACCTGCACCTGTTCTCCTGGTTCTCCCAGTGGAAAGCTATAGAATATTGGCAAGAACAGTAATCACAGTAGTAGCATAAACAAGTGTTACAAGCTTTAACAAAACTGTACAGTCAAATTAGAAAGGACCTGGGGGTGGCAGCTCAGATAGCTGTGTGTGTGTACCCAAGACCTGCATTTAAATACACTCAGCTACCTTCCTACTCTAGAGCGCCCCCTGGGTACAGATGCCTGCATGTTCCTGTATGGCGACCTGGCAGCCCTGGGCTTTGTGCTGTATACTGCGATCTTTGCACGAGTCCCTCTCCAGCCTGAAGGGGAGTTTAGTAATCGCAGCAGAGAATTCTTGTCCTCCCCCTATCACACCCTCTTTCCTTTGATTAGAGATGACATCATGACTTCATGTTTTTTTGGGGCAGGGCAGATACAGGGACACACACACACTCTGCTCACTCCAGTCTTATTTCCTGCTGCCCGGGCTCACACCAAGGTAAGCCTCTCTCTTCCATACCCCTCTGCTCTACCTATGGCAGCTGAATGCCACCCTCACCCAGAGGTAGCTCTGTGAGCATGCTGGGGGTTGTAGTTCCTCAGCAGACTCGTGTCACAGCTAAAGCTCCTCTGTAATGATGATTCTTGTATATTTCATTTATTTTACTACTTCTAACGGCAGTTCAAAGTCTAGAGAGTAACTGGGATGTGTAATCTTTGTACTGTAGTAAATGATATACAATATTGTATAGTGGTGCTATAAATGATTAGTGCGCTGATTATACAATGTATGCAACACTAGAAGGTAGAAGATTAAGGAATTGCACTTTCTGGATACAAGAGCTTGCAATCTATACTTGCATTGCACTTTCTAGGTTCAAGAGCTTGCAATCTATACATGCATTGCACTTTCTGGATGCAGTCTATGAATCTTTTGGGAACATTATCCCTCTGGTATATACAGGAACGAGATCAGTGAATAGAATCTGAGGATAATAGGTGGTGGTCTAGAGATTTACAGTTGTGAGATTTCAGGTTTTTTGGGAGGTGGTATTTAAGCATCTGGATTCCTGGGAGTGTGATGACATATTTTTGGGTTGGAAGTGGTATTTTTGGAATGTGTGGTTCTTCTGCTGCCCCCTCCCCTGTAATTCTGGAAACGATAGCCCTATTCTACATTCCTATCAGGGCATAATAAGAGGAGGGGGATGAGGAGGGAGGGTGGGGGGATACTTGACAATGTAGAAACACAATCAATGAGGAGGTTGGAGGATGTGCCTTTGTGTGACTGATAATCTGATAATCACTACCCCTCATAGTTAGAATTCCCCAGGTCTGGAAAATACGCCTATAATTCCCCAGCAGCCTCCTATGACACAAACCTATGTACAGCCTTCTATATCAGTGTGAATATCTCATAGTCTAGTGCAGTCACCTTATAGGCTGATGCCTGGGGCCGCCGTCTTAATGGGGCTCCTGACACATTTTATGTTGATCGTGGCTACAGTTTTTTCCCTGGTAAATGCATATTAATGCCGGATAGAGAAATACGACAGCGTGATTCTTGGTTGGGTATGGGGCACAGTGGTCAGCATTGTGAGCATGTTACATGATATAGCCTCATATTTTGCGCCAGGTTTCTTTCCCACGTTAATAGGTTTTGCTTTATTGAGGGGTCTCCTATAAATATTCTGCTATTTATTATAAAATAAATATGATTTGGTCATTGTTAAACTTTTTCTTATTTACATTAAATAAAATTCAGATTGGAAATAAAAATTGTGAATTGAAGCTCAGCAAATATATACTAATGTCTCTTACAAGCTACGGTCAGTGGGTGGCTACGACAGGAGCTACAGTGGCATTTGCCCCACTTTAGGCCAAGTCTTGCGCTCCCCAGCCTAAACTTTTACTACTGTGGCTTTGTACTGTTCTTTGTACCTGACATTGGTGATTTACCTTAATTTGTACTTGGTTGCCAGGGTAAGCCATGCCCCAGGCTCTTCCTTTTTCCACCTGCCCTTGGATACGATGTATACACCTCTACTGAAGGCATTTTACTTTCTAAACTGTCAATGGAACTCCTGGTCCTATAAATATGACTTTGATTCCGACCAGTTCCTGAATTCTAAATTCCTCCCTGTTCCTATATCTCAAGCTTGCGGCCTCTCCTGTATCCTGTGTAATAGAAAAGGCTGAGAGATTTGGGGGGGATATTTCATGTGTAGAGCTGAGGTCTGTAGTAACGAGGTGACTAAGCCTTTAGAATGGCTGTGACGTATTGCACAATCCCTGTAACATGTCTTCTGCTTTCCACGCTGATTCCACGCCGGCCCGTATATTGCCTCCCTGGGGCTATCACTCCATTTACACGAGTGATCTCCACATGTTAATGACAGCCGTCTGGGACTCCTTTGTCCGAATGTTTCACAATCTGCCTCTTAGACGCCTTCCCCGGCCTGCTCGTATATTGTGTTTCCTGCAGTGGGCCCAGCGATGTCTATTAAAGCCTGTCACTCATATTTGCTCTGTTTTACTAGCAGAAAATCCCAGCGGCCTGTCCCAAAATCCAGCGTTTAGGGTGCGGCTGTCTGAACATTTTCCTTTTGTGTGTTTTTTTTTGAACAATCGTTTTATGGAATCCTCTTCGTTTCGTTCAATAACAACAATTCTTCAAATTAGGAATTTATTCCCCCAAAAAACCCTAATATTTGTGATATTTTGTGGTTGGTTATGTGCTTGCCTTCAGTGCGCCGACTCAAGTCTATCATGGTAATTGTGTAATGCTTAAAACTACCTCCCCCCTGTTTGGGCCTGCAACCCCTTTACCGGTGTCCGATGTTGCTATACCTTACGGCATACTCCCCTAAGTGTACCGTTTTTCACCCTGTTTAACCCCTGGTGGGGCTACGACTTACGACAGATCCAGACTTCAGCTGAAAAAGCGTTTTAACGATCGTTAGGACTAAAAAGTGTCTGTATTTTGTTACTTAGATCCTAGTTCCAGTTCGATGATTGGCCAAAGGTGATATACTTAAGCCCCTTAGCAAGGAGACGGGGCCTGAGTCTGGAAGAGTGCGACCTAGCGGGGCTGGGGGTGGAGCTGGGCGTGGCCACTGACTAATAGAATCTGCCAGAGGCTGACAGCGTTAAAGCGCTCAGCACTCATCCATGGAGCACCAAGCGCTATTTTAAGCTGTCAGCCGCTGACAGTTTGCTTACAGTGTAGGGTGAGCGGATGTCACAGGCCCCCCCTCTCCTTTGGGCCTGTAGTTAGGCCACTGATGGCCAATTTGCTTTAGGGGCTTGTGCTGTAACCCTCACATCTGAATCAGCCCCTACGGCTGAGGCTAACATTAAAATATCTGCATCGCTGCACATCATTCTCTGGTCGCTATAGGTAAAAATCTCCATAAGGGGAGCGATAAATAGCTACGTTTTTACTTTATGGAAGACGATGAATGTGCGGTCGCCATTCCCCAAACTCCCATGTAGATGCTGCCTGACGTGACCGCGCCTGAGAGCGGCAGGGGAGCATATTATAAAGTCATGCCTGACATACCAAGTTGATGGTAATGACAAGTGAAAACGCTCGGCGTGTGCAGACTTACTTGAGGCTTCCTGTCGGGGTGTGTAATGCACAGGTGTTGTAGCCTTTGTATAAGCTTAGCTTGAGGTGAAAGGTCATCGAGCGGCCATTGTTCCGAGGCACGTGTGATGTATCTTAGTAATGCTTATGGTGCTTTCTCCGTATAAATTATTTTAGCCTCATTATTAACAGTTTTTACATAGCGCCAAATTATTATGTAGCGCGTATAGGAGCTGATCCAGGGGAATAAACTAGTATTTTTTCATGCAGAGACAATACTGGCTGATTTTTTAACTCTAATTTAGAGTTGAGCTACAAATCATCACCTCTCAACTCTGTCTGTGTGCACTTTATATTGCAGTTTAACACCATTTTGCCCCCATTTATGAATTAGAACAATTATCAGCATGAAGAAGTGACTACAGGCAAATGTACGAGGAGAATAGTCCGTTAATCGACATCATTCTGAGCATAACTAAGGCCCTGTCCTATGTTTGAAGAGTCTGAGTGAGCTGTCCATTTAATTGGCTACTTTCACGAAGCAAGTGGGAATGTGAGGGCATGGCAAAATAATTCCCGCAATCGCACCCGCGCCGTGACGCAATTATTGGTTCATTTCGACCTCCAGGTAACTCCCTAAAATTTCAGATTCTCCTAGAGATGCCAGAAGGTAGACAAGACAGTGAATGAGCTTCAAACTCCGCCATATCAGATAATAGATTTGTCGTAGCCATAGGCAACCTTTAGATCAGGTGAGTAACTATAGGGGGTGCAAGGGGTGCGGCTGCTATGGGGCCTGGTAAGCAAGCTGTCAGGGGCTTTAAGCAGTGCTCGGCGCTCCATGTCTGAGTGTGTGTATGTATAGCGCTGTAGTACAGCATGGCCCCACCCATCCACACTCAAACACCCTGCTTTTGCTTTTCCTGCGTTGTGATACTACAAGTCCCAGCATGCCCCCAAAACATAAGCATAGCTGAGACCTGGCAAAGCATGCTGGGGTTTGTAGTCTCACAGCCCTTGGACTGTAGCTGGGTTAGTGTGAGGTGACAAATTTGTACGATTTGAGTTGCGTGTCGCTGTGCATTGTGGTATTATTGGACTAGAATGTGATTATTGTGTATTTTAATAGCGTTTGCTGTTTAAGTAGTTGTACCGCCATATCATCCAAGCTGCCTTCATACCATTTACCAATGGGCGACCGGAATATGGGCGTGATAGGAGAGAACACGCATTTAAATTATACATTTAAGCTCTTACGTAGATCTTTATATATGCACCGCCACCATTCTCCAGAATTTAAGGCAGGGTCCTGGGTTTGGAAATCCATATGTGCGACGGGTGTGGTCTCCTGTCGCCAGGGCCATAACTAGGGGTGTGTGATAGGGGCGGTTGCCCAGGGCGTAAATCTTAAGAGGGCACCAGTAAGTTAATATTTATGGTTAAATTGGCTTGGAATTCAGGGTCAGGGGGCGCCATTTTTACTTTTTGCCCCTGGTGCTGAAATTTCTAGTGACGGATGTCGCATGTCTGGAAATTAGGACTGCACAACCATCCGTTATTTCAAATCCGCTGCCGCAGTGAACAATTGGATCCAGGGCAAGGACAGCTTAGGGACACAATCTCTGCTATTTCTGGGTAATGAGCCTGAACATGGCGGCTCCTGGACTCTGCAGATGAAATCTGTTTGGTAAATAGGCCCCTTAGTGTGCGCGTTACACTGATCTATATCACGGTCAGTTTTCCTGTGTAATAGACATAACGGACAGTGACTGGGGTGGGGGGGGGGGGCAGAGTGCTCCTGATTTATTTTCCA
>WWET01000680.1:251752-270915 GCA_011038615.1 Limnodynastes dumerilii | reverse complement strand
CTCCAATCCAAGCATGAGATCATTGCCACGCTACGTCTTAACAATTACAGGCCAGGGCCGTCATCTGTGCCGCCCAGTCAAGATCAGCCATTTTGTAATGAGCAGACAGCCAGTCAATTCATTGAATTTGCGTTCTATATTGACAAGCATTCCTGGAATAATTATAGGATGCTTGGACGATCCTGATTTCTGTTTCCCCTCCAAGCATGAGATCATTGCCACGCTACGTCTTAACAATTACAGGCCAGGGCCGTCATCTGTGCCGCCCAGTCAAGATCAGCCATTTTGTAATGAGCAGACAGCCAGTCAATTCATTGAATTTGCGTTCTCATGAATATTGACAAAATGGCAGCCCTCAGCTCTATCCACAGCCAAAATTGTTAACAGTTCTTATATATATTTATTTGTCCAAGGAGGCAGCCATTTTGTCTCCCAATATTGAAGAGCAAGTTTAATAATATATGGAGTCGATGTAAAAGTCTCCACAGTACTATCCTTGCCACAGGGGCTGATTCTCCATTTTAAAGCTCACAATGTAACGCAAAATGCCTCATACCTCGCTGACATTGCAGGTTATAAATGAATTCACTGGCTTCATTGCACAAATACACAAAAAATGGCTGCCTACCCTGGGTGGCGTTGTGAGCTGCTCTTTAAAGCACAGTTGACAAAACTAAAGGATCAAAATAATCATTGGCGCAGTCAGCGCTGTCCTGTTGGAGGGTGTGGCCAGAAATGTCAATGCTGGCACTGTGTACGGTTCTCTGTATGTTCTTTGGGCATGGCTGTATTTGCCATTGACAAGCGCAATGGCCGCATTCACACCCAGCTGGGCTGAGAGTGCCGAGATCAGGGCGGAGGCCTCCAGCAGCAGTCACTAAATCTGATTTTAAAGGCAATGGTCTAATCTTTTGGGCAGAGTAGTGTTTAGAGAGGTGGGGACTTCTCCCGCCGAAAATAACTGCAGGGCCCAGTTTCTAGATATGGTTTACTGCAAAAAAAAACAAAACACTATTTTATTCTAATAATTATTTATTTTTAAAAGATTTAGAAATCTACTGTGGTATAATACTGATAACAGGTTCGAGATAGGAAAATCACAAATATATGGCAATGGGCATCAAACGTGACTTGGTTGTTTCTTTGTTGGTGTAGAATAAAGTCTGTAGCAGCAGTATATGTGCTGGACTGCAGTCACAACCCCTTCCCCCGAAAAAAAGATAAGCCATTGTGTGGTATAGCTGTAATGAATGAGGGGTGCGTCCATGTTGTTGTTGTGTGCTGTGGCATGATTGCTGTCTGGCTCAGGCAAGCGTGGACAGGCTGTGGCCTAGCAACCGCTTCCTACCCGGCAGGATCTTGGCTGCCTGCAGGGCGAGTGCTGGAAAAGTACTGTGACGGCAGAGGGGACTCGGCCTCCAGACCACACTGTTACTTAGCTGCTGAGAGGCAGGAATGTCAGAGCAACACAGGCGTTTATACCGCCCGCCTCCATCTTGTGCACCAGTCACCTGCAGATAAAGGAGGCAGATACCTCTTACCTCAGTGACAGCAACTGTGTCTCATGCCTGAGTCACATCACTAATGCCTCACATCTCACTAGTGCCTCATACCTCAGTGACAGCAATTGTGCCTCAAGCTTCAGTGACATAATTAGTGCCTCATACCTCAGTGATCTCACTAGTGCCTCAAACCTCAGTGACATCGCTAGTGCCTCATACCTCAGTGACAGCAATTATGCCTCAAGCTTCAGTGACATAATTAGTGCCTTGTACCTCAGTGATCTCACTAGTGCCTCATACCTCAGTGATCTCACTAGTGCCTCATACCTCAGTGATCTCACAAGTGCTTCATATCTCAGTGATCTCATGAGTGCCTCATATCTCAGTGATCTCATTAGTGCTTCATCTAATACCTCCGTGATCTCACTAGTGCCTCATACCTCAGTGATCTCACAAGTGCCTCATACCTCAGTAATCTCACAAGTGCCTCATACCTCAGTAATCTCACTAGTGCCTCATACCTCAGTGATATCACTAGTGCCTCATACCTCAGTGACATCACTAGTGCCTCATACCTCAGTGACACTGCTACTGCCTCATACCTCAGTGACATCACTAGTGCCTCATACCTCATGACATCACTAGCCTGATACCTCAGTGACATCGCTAGTGCCTCATACCTCAGTGATCTCACTAGTGTCTTATACGTTAATGGCATCACTAATGCCTCACATCTCACTAGTGCCTCATACCTCAGTGACATCTCTAGTACCTACTAGTGCCTCATACCTCAGTGACATTACTAGTGTTTCATACCTCAGTGACATCACTAGTGCCTCATACCTCAGTGACATTACTAGTGTTTCATACCTCAGTGACATCACTAGTGCCTCATACCTCAGTGACATTACTAGTGTTTCATACCTCAGTGACATCACTAGTGCCTCATACCTCAGTGACATTACTAGTGTTTCATACCTCAGTGACATCACTAGTGCCTCATACCTCAGTGATATCCCTAGTGCCTCATACCACAGTGATATCTCTAGTGCTTCATACTTTCAGTGACATCCCGCCTCAGTGACATCGCTAGTGTCTCATACCTCAGTGACATCACTAGTGCCTCATACCTCAGTGACATCACTAGTGCCTCATACTTCAGTGACATCGCTAGTGTCTCATACTTCAGTGACATCACTAGTGCCTCATACCTCAGTGACATCACTAGCCTGATACCTCAGTGATATCCCTAGTGCCTCTTACCTCAGTGACATCACTAGTGCCTCATACCTCAGTGATATTCCTAGTGCCTCATACCTCAGTGACATCACTAGTGCCTCATACCTCAGTGACATCACTAGTGCCTTATACCTCAGTGACATCACTAGTGCCTCATACCTCAGTGATATCCCTAGTGCCTCATCCCTCAGTGACATCACTAGTGCCTCATACCTCAGTGACATCACTAGCCTGATACCTCAATGATTTCCCTAGTGCCTCATACCTCAGTGATATCCCTAGTCCCTCATACCTCAGTGACATCACTAGTGCCTCATACCTCAGTGACATTACTAGTGTTTGATACCTCAGTGACATCACTAGTGCCTCATACCTCAGTGATATCCCTAGTGCCTCATACCACAGTGATATCTCTAGTGCCTCATACCTTCAGTGACATCCCGTCTCAGTGACATCGCTAGTGTTTCATACCTCAGTGACATCACTAGTGCCTCATACCTCAGTGACATCACTAGTGCCTCATACCACAGTGATATCTCTAGTGCCTCATACCTTCAGTGACATCCCGTCTCAGTGACATCGCTAGTGTTTCATACCTCAGTGACATCACTAGTGCCTCATACCTCAGTGACACTGCTACTGCCTCATACCTCAGTGACATCACTAGTGCCTCATACCTCATGACATCACTAGCCTGATACCTCAGTGACATCGCTAGTGCCTCATACCTCAGTGATCTCACTAGTGTCTTATACGTTAATGGCATCACTAATGCCTCACATCTCACTAGTGCCTCATACCTCAGTGACATCTCTAGTACCTCATACCTCAGTGACATCGCTAGTGCCTCATACCTCAGTGATCTCACTAGTGTCTTATACGTTAATGGCATCACTAATGCCTCACATCTCACTAGTGCCTCATACCTCAGTGACATCTCTAGTACCTCATACCTCAATGACATCGCTAGTGCCTCATACCTCAGTGATCTCATTAGTGCCTTATACCTCAGTGACATCACTAGTGCCTCATCCCTCAGTGATATCCCTAGCCTGATACCTCAGTGATTTCCCTAGCCTGATACCTCAGTGATTTCCCTAGTGCCTCATACCTCAGTGATATCCCTAGTGCCTCATACCTCAGTGACATCACTAGTGTCTCATACCTCAGTGACATCACTAGTGCCTCATAACTTATTGACATCACTAGCCCGATACCTCAGTAATATCCCTAGTGCCTCATACCTCAATGACATTACTAGTGCCTCATACCTCAGTGATATTCCTAGTGCCTCATACCTCAGTGACATCACTAGTGCCTCATACCTCAGTGACATCACTAGTGCCTCATACCTCAGTGAAATCCCTAGTGCCTCATACCTCAGTGACATCCCTAGTGCCTCATACCTCAGTGACATCCCTAGTTCCTCATACCTCAGTGACATCACTAGTGCCTAATACCTCAGTGACATCACTAGTGCCTAATACCTCAGTGATATCCCTAGTGCCTCATACCTCAGTGACATCCCGCCTCAGTGACATCGCTAGTACCTTAGACCTCAGTGACATCACTAGTGTCTCATATCTCAGTGACATCACTAGTGCCTCACACTATGCTAGCCTGATACCTTAGTGATCACAGTAGTGCCTCATACCTCAGTGACATTGCTAGCCTGATACCATCACTAGTGTGTTATACCTAAGTTACATCACTAGTGCCTATTACCTCAGTGATCTCACTAGTGCCTCATATGTCAATGACATCACTAATGCCTCACATCTCACTAGTGCCTCATACCTCAGTGACATCGCTAGTATCTCATACCTCAGTGACATCACTAGTGCCTCACGCTTCAGTGACATCGCGAGCCTGATACCTCAGTGATCACACTAGAGTGATCACATTAGTGCCTCATACCTCAGTGACATTGCTAGCATGATACCATCACTAGTGTCTTATACCTAAGTTACATCACTAGTTTCTCATACCTCAGTGATCACGCTAGTGCCTCATACCTCAGTGATCACGCTAGTGCCTCATACCTCAGTGATTACACTAGTGTCTCATACCTCAGTGATCACACTAGTGCCTCATACTTCAGTGATCACACTAGTGCCTCATACCTCAGTGATCACGCTAGTGCCTCATACCTCAGTGATCACACTAGTGCCTCATACCTTAGTGACATTGCTAGCCTGATACCATCACTAGTGTCTTATACCTAAGTTACATCACTAGTTTCTCATATCTCAGTGACATCACTAGTGCCTCATGTCTCAGTGATCTCACTAGTGCCTCACACCTTAAAGGTACCAGTAAACACCAATAAGCTGCATTGTTGTGAATATGGTTTCAGTCCACAGAGCGGCCGCCATCTCTGTGTACAGACACCCGGTACATTATTGATCCGCATTGCACTTGGCGTGACCCTTGCCGATTGAGAAT
The DNA here is from genome assembly GCA_011038615.1 of Limnodynastes dumerilii. Taxonomy (NCBI): domain Eukaryota; kingdom Metazoa; phylum Chordata; class Amphibia; order Anura; family Limnodynastidae; genus Limnodynastes; species Limnodynastes dumerilii. Next base: position 265,729 of record WWET01000680.1, on the reverse strand, counting down.
CTGACCAATGAGTGACTATGTCCACGGGGTTCACTTGCCTTCTCATACTGCAAATACCCTATTTTGGGCCACAGCAAACAGTTCTGACGCAGGTATCAGACAGCCATTAATCATCAATCTCATGGTCCATTTACCATTAAAATATAACCTGTAAAGCCCCTAAAAAAATGTGCAATGTAATTATTATAAAAGTGCAAAGTTATTATAAATTATAAAGGGCATCTGGGGACCAGGACTTTATGGGACTTTCTGCTGTCTGTCACCATCATGATTTGCTATAAATAAGTTGGAAATCGAAACTTCTATGTTTGACATCCCATCTACACAGCATTACTTATCTCCTGATATACTCTGTGCTGCTGGGAGCCCTTGCTCCTTCCACTCTAACCTCAGTAATAGTGTAAATAAAGGTGTGCTGCTTTCTGGAATGCAGAGGGGTGGCAGTAGGAGGCTGGAAGGAGTGAGGCTGTGTCACAGTGTCCCCCTCCTTGTCCCTGCATGTGTGACAGGGAGCGGCGGCTGCAGCTGTGCTGACACAATGAAGGTCACGTGACTGTCGCTCCCCTCCAGGGGCCGTTGCAGGCCTTCTTGTGTGGCTCACAATCCATATGTTGCAATGTTCTGCCTATAAAAGCATGTACTCATACAAAGAGCTAGTGTGGTTGGACTTTTCGTCATTGTAATTAAGGACACCGGGGGATGGACAGATGCACTGCGTTACATGTAAAGCGTTCTATATTGCGGTTTTATTTGCGTGATTCCGCGTTTGTGTTGTTGGTCAGCAGTTATGTCTTAATCCAAGTGCATATAGGTGCTAATATTATGGAAAGAGGCATCTCTATGTGACTCCATTAACATCTTACGCAAGTGTTACCAGCAGTAACAGACCACCACTGGCAGCTGAGAGACAAGACTACACCCGCATACATATCCTCACTCATCTCAAGATATATCCCTGCTCTCACAGATCTTCACAGGACATAGAGCTCCTCTACACTCACCAAATGCTCTGATTCTCAGTTACAGGACTTCTCCCGAGCTGCATCCACTCTCTGGAATAACCTTCCTCGCCCATTACACTATAGCGTACTCTCTAAACTTTCAAGGGCCCCTTTACTCACCTCTTCAGACAAGTTACCAAAGTTCTCAACCTACTTCTTAACATCTGTCTACACTATTTACAATCACTTTGTTATCCCATTCTAACATATATTACATTATTAACATAAGCTTACACACTCTTTCTTTCATAGTAATATCCCCTCAGTCCTGGTAGTAACACTGCTGTGTGACTGATTATACACAGCACTGAGCACTGTTACCATGCACCCTGTCTCTCAATAGTAATATCCCCTCAGTCCTGGTAGTAACACTGCTGTGTGACTGATCATACACAACACTGAGCACTGTTACCATGCACCCTGTCTCTCTCCATAGTAATATCCCCTCAGTCCTGGTAGTAACACTGCTGTGTGACTTATCACACACAGTAATGAGCACTGTTACCATGTGTGATATACAGCTCTTCCACTTATGTATCAATCCCCAGTGTCCTATAGAGTGTAAGCTTGTGAGACGAGCCCTCTTACCCTCCCAGTCTGTTAGTAGCCAGTCATGTTACTGTTATAGATAGTAAAGCGCTGTGTAATATGATGACGCTGTATAAAAACCAGTTAATAAATCAATCAATAAATAATACTACACAGATATGGGCGTCTTCCGGCGGCGACTCCCCGGTTCTGTGTTCAGTAACTGAATGTTACGGCTTTTTCCTGACACAAACAGGACGCGGGGTGGGAGTTCCTGTGGTCGCCTGTTTCCGGGTCTCTGTGAGTTGAAGTTAGAGAGGGTGAAGAGTTCAGGGGGCTGCTGGCTTTACAGACAATAGAACATTAGGTAAAACCATCAGGATGGTAAGATTCAGGAAGCTGCTGTTTATGAGTTTATCTGCAGATACTTTGGATGGTTTGTTTCATGAGAGATAGGACACGCGCTCATGGTCAGCGGATACAGTGAGCTTGGTCAAGTCTCGATGTTGGGTCAGTGGGAGGTTCCATATTTATGAAGTTTAGCTCTAGTGTGAATTTCGGGAAGCTTGAGAAAGTGAAGGTCACCCCTCTACCTCCTGTCTACCCCCTATTGAGTGGTTATGGGCTCTGACTTCCTAATCCAGGATCCAGTACACAAGGGCAGGGGTGGATTGGGAATTTAGAGTGGTTCTGGAGAAATAATCTGCAAGCAGCCACATGTGGATGAGATCAACTATCGGCAGGGTCAAAAAATATGTGGACTTAATTAAAGAAGAGCAGAATATATGATATGGGGACACGGTTATGTATCAACAATTAAGTACAAGAGAAAGTGTTACATAAAAGAGTTACAAGAAAATACAGCATCTATTTATATAGTATTTAGTGACCTTATAGTGCAATGCAGGTAGTCACTTCCACCCAAATGTCCACCACCCAATTCATACAGCATCCTATTAACGACCACCCAATACATACAACATCCTTTTATCCACCACCAAATACATACAACATCTTAGTGACCACCACTCAATACATACAGAATCCTAGTGTCCACTACCAAATACATACAGCATCCTAGTATTCACCACCCAATACATACAGCATCCTAGTATTCACCACCCAATACATACAGCATCCTAGAGACCACCACCCAATACAGCATCCTAATGACCACAACCCAATACATACAGCATCCTAGTATCTACCACCCAATACATACAGCATCCTAGTATCTACCACCCAATACATACAGCATTCTAGTATCCACCACCCAATACCTACAGCATCCTAGTATCCACCACCCAATACATACAGCATCCTAGTATCCACCACCTAATACATACAGCATCCTAGTATCCACCACCTAATACATACAGCATCCTAGAGACCACCACCCAATACATACAGACACCATTTTATTAGCCACCATGTTGACAATCAACATCCTAGTTTCTTCATAAAAAAATGGCTGCTGAGTGGCCTCCAGAGGACACCAGCCTACCGGAAAAATTCCCTGTAAGACCTATGGCCAATCCACCCCTGCACAAGGGTACTCATGTACTCTGGGGACCGTATTCACATTACTATAACATATACGTCCGTAGTTTACCGTTTTTTGCTATTGCGCATGCGTAGTAAACTTTTTTACGTAATCTACATATCTTTTCATTATGAAAAGATACGTAGATTACATGAAAAATTTACTACATATGCGCAATAGCAAAAAAACAGTAAACTACGGACGTATATGTTATATGTCCAGCAGTGTGAATCCGGGCCTGAATGCGTAAGTATCCTATGCAATATTACTGCGCAATGCATGCAAATGGCTGTTACGCATCGTAACGTAGTACCATGATGCTGGATTCGATAGTGGGGCGGTCTCAGGTGGTGGGGTGTGACATCCCGCCACTTATATGTGGTCTGTGCATGGCGAGCAGGAGGATGTATTTAAATTGCATAGTAAGGTCATAACTAAGTCTTTATGTACGATCCATCATTATAAACCAATCCCTTTATGCACAGGGCCGTGTGCGTAAAAAATTAAGGTAGAGTTCAGGACATTGAAGCTCTGTACTTTAGGATCATCTATCATTTAGAACTTAAATCTGGTTCTGGTCCAAAGCCACAATAATTGGATGTCTGGAAATACTTTCTGCGGATCAGCTGCCTCCTGCGGGTGCTTTAGAAATACCCCTGCATGGGGCAGTATACTTGCAACCTGGAGAAGTTGTAACCAGATGCTTCCGTTTTTGCAGAGACCACATCAACCACTCACTGACTGATCATGGCCAACAAGGGACCTTCTTACGGACTGAGCAGGGAAGTCCAGATGAAGATCGACCAGAAGTATGACCCAGAGCTGGAGAACATCCTGGTGCAGTGGATAGTCAGCCAGTGTCCCGACTGCGGGGAGCCCAAGGAGCCAGGGAAAGCCGGGTTCCAGACGTGGCTGAAGGACGGCACAGTGAGTATATCAGGAGAGGAGTAATAGGGGAGGGGATTAAAAAATGAGGTGATATTTGTATTTGGCAGAGGGCGTGGCTTGGCTCAACTCTAAAGTTTCCTCCTCTACGAGAAGCATACCTCAAAGCATCTGTTAAACCTGTAGAAATAAATGCCGCCTCTCCCACACTGACTCCGCCTCTATGTTGCTAAAACCACACCCACTATTGGTCATGTCCCACCCTTTTTACTAGTTGTAAATTGTAATGACCGGGGGAAAATATGAATACTCCCCTATCAGGGCAACTCATTTCCTCAGCAACCAATCAGTAAATGCAAAGATATTAGCAGGAATATGATTGGCTGATAAAAACAACACTTCTATCATTCCATTTAAGATGTTTAAGGAAATGTAGCCACTGGAGATTCATGTAAATTGGTTGTTGTATCATTGGGCCTGTTTCAGAACTACGCACTAGCGCCAATCATATTTACGCTCAGCGTAAACACAATGCACTTCCCCGGACACTCCTCTCGGTTGGCTGTAAATACACTGCCTTACACTCACAGAACCTTACCTTAACTTTTCCTATCGTTAGTACGTCCCGTTGTAATTCCGCGATGTTCGTAACAGCCTAAGCACGCCCGTACTGTACAGTTTAAATACCTCCCCCGCCTACATTTCGTAAATGCATCTTACTTATGGCTATCGAAATATAGGCACGTCCTTTCGTTCGTACTTACGCCAATGATACGGACGACCAATTTTCAACTTCGGCCAACACCGAGTTACGACAGGAAGTAGTCACTGTGCGCATGCTCAGTGCCTATTTTTAGAGGAGGTTACGCTTACGACAGGCGTAATTTACGCCCGCGGGCATAGTTCTGGGTCTGGCCCATTGAGCCATTGCAACTATAATTACCTGTCATCATTTTACTGTGACCATGAGCAGTTTAAGACATCATTGTGGATGTGCCATCTTAAATGGAATTCAGCCCCAAAAAGAAATTATTATCTAATTTAAGCTATTTAATTATAATTGAATTTATTTTTATTTAATCTACCTATAAAAGTTCACTAAACATTTTTACATTGCCTCATCTACTTTTCTCAATGGTACATTGCCACCTAGTGGCCAAATAGAGATAATACTCAGTATTAGCAAACTAATGATAAATATTTGTTAAAAATCTACCTAAAAACATTTGAGAAAATTTGTAAAAACCCTTTATATTTCCCATAAAAAAATCACCAAACCATAGTGATATATTAGACTTAAAACATAAAAATGATATACCTAATTTTCTTACTTAAAGAAGCAACCCCAAATAGATTACAGTATTTAAGTCTTTTTTAACCATATGTCGTTTGTAATAGCCATCATTTTAAGAATCATTAACAATGTTTTCAAAATCTCTCTGGAGGGCAAACAAACATGTCTGTCAACGAAAAGTGAGTCTTCTACACAGACACTGCATATCATGTGATGGCAGAAAGTGGGTACTGCAGACTAGAGATTAGGTTTCCAATGGTTGAGGATACACTCTAAATTCCAATCTTTCTGTTTTCTATAGGTCCTCTGTCACCTGATCAACTCACTCGCCCCCCAGTCTGTAGGCAAAATTCAGTCCTCAGCAATGGCCTTCAAACAGATGGAGCAGGTGTCACAATTCCTGAAGGCCTGCGAGAAATACGGAATTGCGGCCACCGACTTGTTCCAGACTGTTGACTTGTGGGAAGGTGAGTAGCGGCCAAAGACTCAACAATGCTGCGGATATATATGACAATGCACAGTAACACTTTCCTGTTTCTGTATACTGATTACATGACAATGAACAGTAACACTTCCCTGTTTCTGTATACTGATTACATGACAATGCACAGTAGCCCTTGTCCTGTATAATTATCATAGAACAGTGTTATTATTACTGTGCATTGGTAAATACACAGTACCACTGCCTTTCTGCTTGCACAGTACTTGGATTAGAATATTGAAGGTCTAGTAACTGTTACTTCTCCAGTAACGGTCATTTGTGTCACAGGAAAGGACATGGCGAGCGTCCAGCGGACTCTAATGAACCTGGGCGGACTGGCGGTGACAAAGGACAATGGCTATTTCCGCGGAGACCCCAACTGGTTCCCTAAGTAAGTCATGTGATGTCAGACAGTATGGGTCAGATTAGAGCATTGTATCAACATCCTCAGTGATAACTAACATACAATATTATTGATAGGAAGACTTAATTCTGGGGTTCAATTGTGGTTTTTTATTTTTATTTCATGTTCTTATCTTTTCTACTAGATTTTAATAGATTCATTTTTAAAAATGTTTTTAGGAAGTAATATAATAAAGTTATTGTAACTATTTTATCATTGGTGGCAGATAACTAGTGCACTGCGCAACAGTATAATATGCAGTATAAACCACTGGTGAAGCCCGGGGTATCTACCACCCCCTCTACAGGTGGATAGAGATTTAGAAGGATGGTGTTGGTCTATGATGCACACCACTTCCAACATAATAGCGGGAATGGTGTGCCATGAACTACAAGGGCAATGCTATTGCATATCTAATATAGCACACTGTATTCAGTAATTATTGATGCCGTAGGCACTATGTAGGGTTGTTAAACTGAGTCACCAGTATCCTTATTTACGCAATCTACTTTGGATTTAGGAACAGGGATTTATTACGAGCGGGCTTCAAGTTTGCTCGTAATGAGATAAGACAGGGCGTGGCCAGTCCTCGTTGAGAAGCAACTTAAGAAAAGTGGATGGGGGGATGCATTTAAATGGGGCAGACAGGACGGTTTGCTAAGTACATGCGAACTTAGGAAGAGACATAGGGCCTGATCCAGAACAACGCACGCTTGCGAGCGAACGCTGATCGTAAGCGTAAATTCGGCAGAAAAAAACGCACCGCGCATGCACCTAGTGACAACTTCCGGTAGTAAAACACTGCTTTTCGTAGTGGCGATTCGGGCGTCCGTATACTTTGCGTTTTTACTGACAAAGGGGCGCGTTTATAGTATGAAGTTCATATGGACGATGGAGTTAAGGTATATAGGCGGGGTGAGGCATTTAAATTGTACAGTATGGGCGTGCTAAGCGTCGTTAATACGCAATGAACGTACAGACGGCCGCGGGAACGAACACAAAAGTTAGGGTAGGGTTTGCTGAGCGTATGGATGCTAAACTAGGTAGGAGCAAGGGGAGTGCCTATTACCGTGCATCGGTGGTACGTTTGGCGATAATACGCTACGCACAACAGCGTAGGTCTGGATCAGGCCCATACACATGGGAAGATAATGCTGCCTTGACCTTCCTAAGTCGGTTAAGAACAACAAAAACGAGGGCATTGGCTAGGGAGCTGCCTTGCTACTTAGGTGCGTAGAATTGCAAACCCATCTCCTTCTTAACTCTGAATCAGATCCAAAGTCACCTATCTGTAATATCATACCGGCAGAGGTCTTACAAAAGGGTTATAAACATCTTATTTTTTTGTCTCCTTTTAGGAAATCTTTGGAAAACAGACGTGAATTTTCCAAAGACAAATTAAAAGAGGGCCAGAGCGTCATCGGCCTGCAAATGGGTACCAACAAGGGGGCCTCCCAGTCCGGAATGACCGGTTATGGCATGCCAAGGCAAATCCTCTGACCGACCAAATAACCAGATCACCTGGCCCGATCCAAGACAGATCATCCACTCATCTCCTAGCCATCTCCCTTGTCTTCTCTTTCTCCTACTGGGACCACACCTTCCCTAGTGCTACGCCTCTAGATCTCCCCCGGTCATATATCCAGGCCACTTTAGCCAAAAAGACGAGACATTTCACTTTCACACTGTCACTTATTTGCATGTTATCCTGTCTAGAGAGAGAGGCCAGGGTAAAAAATATAAGCCATTCCTTTTTAATTTGCGCTCAATTTAAGGTAATATGGGAACTATTTAATTTTGAAGGTATCCTTTAATAATGTTTTTGCAAAGCATTTTGGAGGCTCTCCAATGCCTTAAGATCTGATGTGCCTGGCGGTGTCTGTTTTTTGTATGTCCGTGACCAAATTCAGAGTGCCTTTCTACCAAGTCGAGTGGACCCCTTGTCCCTGAAAAAATTGGTTCTCTTAATCCTGTGGCTGGTGTGATCTCCTGTAATGCTTTGAGCTCAACAGGGATCAAACCAATAATGCAAAAAGGGAACACAACTTAATTTTTTTTTTATTTTTAGCTATTCGTTCATAGTACATTCCTAGTGACTGGGGTGGTATCTGTTTACCAAATGGCTCTGCTGTCTTTTCTCCAGATCCAATGCTGATAAATATATTTCTGATCCAAATAAAGACCGATCTATGTTTATACGTCAGTGTTCTCAGTCTGTGCGTGTTTGCTTGGGGGTAAGGTGGAGTTACTGTTTACATCATAAGCCTCTTACATTCATAAGTTACACACAGATATTGATTACAACAATAGCAATGAACTGAATTCTGTGTGACTGGATCACTGAGCAAAATATTCAGGGGGGGGCTGGAGCTACATTAAACTTTTTGACTCTAGTGCACTAAATTTTGTGGCGGTACAGTGGTCTTGGTGGGGACACAGGGGATACCTATATCGGACACTATTTCTGTTATTTGTTTATTTTTAACACTTTCATTTATTCATAATATTCATATCTTTTTTTAATGCTTCCAATTTTGGGTACGGCAATGGGCACTGAGTTCGCCCCAAAACCATGCCAAATTCTACATAGGTGAAAGGGGGCAATTTTTGAGGAAGCTTTATCTTTTAATCACACTTTTAAAAAACTGTGGTACACTTAGCAATGTGGAATCCTCCTTTTTTCAATCTATATTTTAAATTTTTTTGGTGATGTACCTAAAACACCTAGTATTTGTGTAGATATTCAATATTCATGCACTAAAATGAAGGGAAAGAATAAAAAAATATAATAAAAATGACTTTATAGTAAGTGGAGCCACAAAGTTTTTTTTTAGTTTAGCAGCTATTAGTACATACCCAAATGTATAGATTTAGAGCCTTAATCTGCAAACATTTTTTGCTTCCTATTTGCTGAATTGCAGGATGTTGCATATGATTATAGTCAGTGGGACGTATTCTCAGATCTGCATATATCCATAGAAAATTCACATGTCACCATTCTTAGTTACACCAGGGGTCATGAAGGTAAAAATCAACACGATTCTTTAGAGGCAAGATGGTGTTTGTTAAAATTTTGCACAGCTGAAAATTTTGCTGCATATTTCCTGCGGTGTGAAAATAATGTAAAATAAAAATGCAATGTGAGGATCATCTCTAGTGTCTACAAAGATAAATATTTAATGGAGTCCAGCAAATGTATATAAATTCCACATACAAGTGTGTTTGTAACAATTCCATGTGTTTATAAAGGACACAGGCAAATAATTAGCAAAGGATTATGGGAGTTTCGTAGAATTTAGAATGTTTTAGAATATAAATCCTGTCTTGGAGACAGGAAATTGTTCTGTTTCTAAACCGCCATAGGCAGTATATCACCGTTAAAAGAACAGCATTTATAGTCAACACAGTATAGAGCTATACATGTTTAGTTGCTCTAGTCTTTATTTATTGTGTGACACAGACAATGCATCATTTTTTTTTTTCTCTTCTCTGCTCCAATCTTTACATGTTACTTCCTTTATTCTGTTTTTGTATGTTGTGTTACATAGGCCATGCACCATTTTAGTTCTTCTTCTCTGCTCCAAGATATACATGTTACTTCACCTAGTCTTTCTTTGGATGTTGTGTGACACAGGCCATGCACTATTTTAGTTGCTCTTCTTTGCACATTCTCTAATGTATTTATGTCCTTCTGGAGATATTGGGGTAGATCCAGAAATACGTTTGCCATACGTTTACTCGCGTAGCGTATTTACGCGTGCGTACCTTCTATACACTCCCAATGGCACACCCCTTGAATGTACGTATTTTGTCAAGATACGCTTTCCAAACCCTACCTTAACTTTTGGCAACGTAACCGCAGTGATCCGCACACGTACGTATGGGCAACACGTATTTACGCAGCTAAGCACGCCCATACTGTACACTTTAAATACAAACCCCCGCCTACTTAACGTATTTCAGACGTATCTTGGACTCACGTAAAAGTGGCACGCCCACACGTAAGGATTTACGTGACACACACGTGAATGGCCCATACGTTCACAATGACGCTACGCTACTGAGCGTATTTTCTATGGTGCGCATGCGCAGTACTTACCAAAAGGCGATTTTACGTCTCCGCCACGCGTAAATTCGCTCACAAGCGTTGTTCTGGATGTGGCCCATGGCCTCCAGAACTGATCACAGTATTCCAGGTGAGGCTGCACCAATGACCTATAAAGTGACATCACTATTGCTCTTTATTCTGCTATCAATTCCTCTCCTTACAGCATCTGTCTTTCTCATTGCTGTGTTACATTGCTTGGCTACCTTTATATCACATAAAAACAGTGACTCCTAGAGCCCTTTTCTCCTCGGTACTTTTAAATTTAGTGCAGGTATTACAAAACTCAGCCATAGAGTTTTTAGCCTCATGTGGAGGATTTTGAAGGTTATTAGATGTAAAACAAGGCAGTCTTTATATTGAGGTGTCAAATTTTATGTGAATTCACTTAGGTGGGAGGAGTCTAACAAAGCAGTTACTTAACCACTGACACAAGCATCTAGGGTGCATATGGGCTGATCGTTTAAAATTGCAAATTAAACCCTGCAAATCCAAGAACCTTTATCAGCCTGTCCTGAACACTCGCTTTGTAATTATATCTCCGTACGATGTGACGGCTCGCCAATGGATGGAATCTGAACGTCTCTCTCCACGCTATGTTTATAACGAGTGTCTTTTTGGCTGACTTTCCGTGCACAGCAGACCCTCTCCAGAGTAAATATCACCCCCTGGCCCTGTGTGTTTTCTTTTATAAGTGAATAAAGATGGATGTTTTCCTGGTAGTTACTGCGAAAAGCAGTTCTGAGAAGTGATCTGTTCCTCTGACACAGAATATACACTCAATGTGCTGATTCATGGGTAAAATGCAACTTTACCGCTATGGTGCAAATATGGTTTTATCCTATCATACCCCCCCTCTCCCTCCTGTACCTGGTCATATCCTTCTATCATAACCCCCTCTCCCTCCTGTATCTGGTTATATCCCTTCTATCATATCCCCCTCTCCCTCCTGTACCTGGTTATATCCCTTCTATTATATCCCCCTCTCTTTGCTCCAAGACATACACATTACATACTTTAGTCTTTCTATATATGTTGTGTCATTATTATAGTTGCCCTTCCCTGTACCTGATGCCATTTTACAGATCATTTTTTTAGGTGGTAATAAATTTATAGTCTGTTGTTTCTGTATAGGACTGACTGAAGAAACATGGACAACATTTCATGGGATCTGCTTGCATTAGCTTTACAGTTAATGTAATGTAAAGAATATTTACATACATACTCTATTAGCTGACATTTTCATAGAAAGATTATGAGAAATTTAGGGGAAAATATTTAAAGATTGTCCGCAGCAGAAACTCCAGTGTCCCTGAGAACTATAAGGGGTCCGACCAGGGGAGAGCTTAGGGACATCGGCTAAACTAGTGGATCCAAAAAATTCTGGTGTACAATGAAAAATCCCAGCTTTCTGTCTGATCCCCTGAACGTTTAGTAAAACAAATTAAGGCTGATGGTGGTCAGATTTTGAGCTGTGGAATTTTCCTGTTAAATTCAGGATATTTAGAATAATTTTGCCATAGAAACTAAAACAGCGAGAGAGACGAATCCATGGGATCACAAATAAACAAGGAAGCCCCCAGGGTTCAGCAAGTTTGCTGTTTTGACAGATGTTAGCAGCTGGGGAGGGGGACATCCTGCTTAACTACTTCTCTGCCAGTGCAGATCAGCATGCTATCAACAAGGGGCTATTCAAGCAGCAATACTGGGTGCCGTTAACAATTACCATGACAACCACAGGCACTTGATGTAGTGAGCAGAATGATTTGGTGACTGCTACATCCTCATATGCCACCCTCTGCAACCACAGAACATGCTCAGTGCTGTATCCTGGTATCTGCGTAACAGATTTATCACATCTGGGACTAGCAGTCCGACAGATACATAGTGATATATCCTGCAGATTATTACACCACTGACCTCTGTTGAGATCTGCAGAACATCGCTCTATCCCATCTACCCCTGACAGATACATAGTGCTATATCCTGCAGATCATTACATTACTGACCTCTCTAGAGATATGCAGAGCATTGCTCTGTCCCATCTCCCCCTAACTGATAGTGATATATCCTGCATATTATTACATTACTGACCTCTGTAGAGATCTGCAGAACATTGCTCTTTCTCATCTCCCCCTGACATATACATAGTGATATAATCTGCAGATTTTTTAATTGCTGGCCTTTCTGGTGATCTGCAGAACATTGCTCTGTCCCTCAACCCCTGACAGATACAAAGTGATATATCTTGCAGATTATTACATTACTGACCTCTAGAGATGTGCAGAACATCGCTCTGTCCAATCCCCCCATATACACAGCAGATGTTTAGCTATATACAGATACACAGTGTCATGATACATAGAGAGCTGTACAGGGCAGTGTATGTGTGGTCAGGGGCTGGAGTGGCTGCACACACTCCACAACCTCCTCCTGCAGAGCAAGCTCAGAGTCTGACGTCACTTCCTGTTACACTCTAATTGCTATGGAGATGACTGAGTACACAGGAAGTGCTGGTTGCTATGACAACGAGTGAACATTACATTAGATGACGCTGGGACCTGAGTGCAGACATGGTGAGAGAAAAGCCTAACTTACAGCTAGATATACACTGTAATATAATATAATGTACTGCATTACAGAATAATATACTTGAATACATTATAATATACTGTTCTGTAATACATTATAATACACTGTCCTACGGTATTATTTACTGCAATATATTATATAATGTTCTGTAATACATATTAATATACAGTTATGTAATAAAATAGAATACACTATAATATACTGATTTATAATACAGTGTCATGTGGTATAATCTACTGCAATATATTAAAGTATAATAGAATGTACTGCAATACAGCATAATATACAGCTATGTAATAAACTGAAATACATTATAATATATTGTTATAATCACAACATTAAATAACATGAAATACTGAAGTACTATAATATACTGATATATGGAGTTATATACTTTATACTATACAATATCATAATATTAAATGCTGTTCTAAAATGCTCTGACATGTAATATAATGTCTACTGTTCTATTTTTTATAATATATACTATTATATACTATATACTATCATATTGCAACATGGTATAATGTGTTAACTAATATACTGCCATTCAACAAGCAATGTACTGCTTTATAATTTTTTTTATTATATACTGGTATATACTGTAGTTTGAGGTACTCTTATAGTATATACAAGGAACAAAAGAGGTCCGGCGCTCCAAACATACATTAAATAACACTATGTGTCAGCACATAAATAAAAAAGGAAGTTTAGTTCACAATATAGCTATATTGGGTTAAGCTCACCTGCCCAGCGTCAAGGCACCTCCTGTAGGTGAGTCCCTATTCATTTGCTATATGTGTACACAGGAGGTCTCTGTGGCCATTTCTTTTGCTACTGTTTAGTTTTATTTTGGAGTCTGACCACTCCCCAAACATGGCTGCTGCAGGCTATTCAAATGCAGGTAGTGTCTTAACAGAGACCTCCTGTGTACACATATAGCAAATGGATAGGGACTCACCTACAGGAGGTGCCTTGACGCTGGGCAGGTGAGCTTAACCCAATATAGCTATATTGTGAACAAAACCTCCTTTTTATTTATGTGCAGACACATAGTGTTATTTAATGTATGTTTGGAGCGCCGGACCTCTCTTGTTCCTTGTATTTACATTGTGGTCACTTTGGTCCTTGGCTGCACCCCTATA
>WWET01000680.1:220986-247670 GCA_011038615.1 Limnodynastes dumerilii | reverse complement strand
GGTGCTCAAACCATTATTGCAACCCCTCTTATATGTTGCCATTCATCAATGTCCCCCCTCATAATATGGCCCAGACATCAAGACACCCACCCCTTGTATGTTTCATCCATCACCGCTGGCCCCAATCAGTTTTCAGCAGTTATTGCAGCACCCCCCAGACAGAGGAGAGGCAGCTCCTGGACTCTGACAGCGCACTGCTGTGGCGCTTGAGGTGAGGATCAGGTCACCATTTACTAAAGGGGGTGATTGAGAGAGGAGGCTCCGTCACCCCTTAAACACTTACACCTGGTGTGGTCTGCACGCCCCGCACACCCACTGTGACGCCACTGACAAAATGCAGGAACACCGTCCAACCTTGTCCAGGAAAACAGTAGTGCTAAGCCTCTCATTTACAGGTTGTGACCTGACCTAAGCTCGATTTGGTAACTCGCAGCATCTATGGAATTATATATACTCTATATAAGACCACTTGCCCCCCGGGTGCTCAAACCATTATTGCAACCCCTCTTATATGTTGCCATTCATCAATGTACCCCCTCATTAAATGGCCCAGACATCACCACACACCCCCCTTGTATGTTTCATCCATCACCGCTGGCCCCGATCATTTTTCAGCAGTTATTGCAGCCCCCCCCCAGACAGTTTTAATCCTCCTGTCCGAGGAGAGGCAGCTCCTGGACTCTGACAGCGCACTGCTGTGGCGCTGAGGTGAGGACCAGGTCACCTTTTACTAAAGGGTATGATTGAGAGAGGAGGCTCCGTCCCCCCTTAAACACTTACACCTGGTGTGGTCTGCACCCCCCGCACACCCACTGTGACGCCACTGACAAAATGCAGGGACACCGTCCAAACTTGTCCAGGAAAACAGTAGTGCTAAGCCTCTCATTTACAGGTTGTGACCTGACCTAAGCTCGATTTGGTAACTCGCAGCATCTATGGAATTATATATACTCTATGTAAGACCACTTGTAACAGAGAATATACTTTTAACATTTGCAGCGTTCCCAAAGAGGACCCCTCTGGTTTGACCTTAATAATGAATCCCTGGGATTTCCATCGCATCAAGTCAGCCGCACGTGTCCTAACAAAAGAGGAACGTGAGAAGGCAATGCAGTACTGGAAGGAAGAGAAGGAGGCCACCATAGTAAGAATGCTCACAAATATCTCACTGTAGCGTTATATTACATTATATTACATTATATTACATTATATTACATGAATGAGAGGAGCCCTCTGCAAGCTCTTTGCTGGAGACAATATGTAAATTACTGACAATGGGCCTGATCCAGAACTACGCCCGCGGGCTTAAATACCCCTGCTGTTAGCGTAAAATCGTCTAAAATAGGCACTGCGCATGCGTACAGTGACTACTTCCTGTCGTAACTCGGTGTTGACCATAGTTGAAAATCATTCGTTCGTAACAGTGGTGTAATTACGGATGAAAGGGCATAGGTGGGGGAATGCATTTAAATGTGCAGTATGACAACTTCCGGTCATCCGAAGGACATGAGCGTACAGCGAGCGTATTTTAAGCGTATTTTTTGACCAAGGGGCGTGCGTTTTGTACGACGATAGTCCGGACGCTCGAGTTACTGCACAGAGGCAGGGATAGCCATTTAAATTGTACAGTATGGGCGTGCTAAGCCCCGTACGACCAGCGTATCGGTACGAAAATTCGCACGGACGCTTGTAAAAGTTAGGGTAGGGTTCAGCCGCCGTAAGTCGGTACAATCAATGGGAGTGTCATGGGCGTGAAAGTTTATACGCCCGGGCGATCATACGCTACGCTCGCGGGCGTAGGTCTGGATGAGGCCCGATGTGTGTAAATACGGTCGACGCTAGTGCGTAGGTCTGGATCAGGCCCAATTTAACTATTGGCAAATCCTAGAAGTTTGTTCTCTTCAGTAGAATGTCTTAGTTTGTATATGGTAAATTAGTCTTCAACTTTTTCAAACCCTTTCAAGGTCCAGTAACATGCACAAAAACTCAAAGCCTTCACCCTCCACTCCCCCCTAATCTCTTTAATGACCAATTTCTACTCCAGTGTTAGGACATCTTCCATGTTTCTCCCTAATCCTGGAGCTTTTTTCCTATAAGTCTTCTTAAAGACTTCAAATGAACTCTCACAACCCAAGCTTCAATTTCTCCACAATGTCAGGAAGCAGTTAACGAACGTAAGACCTTAATGAAGCAGAAGGAGATGCTACGTAAGAAAAATGAGAAGCTGAGTGACCTGGAAGAGGAAGCCCAGCAGAGGGCACAATATCTTCTACAGAGGGCCAACACCATGCGTATGGAGCAAGAGGATGAAATCAAGAAACTCAACGAGGTGCGTTGTCATAGCTCATAGCTTTATACCTCGGGGAAAACATGTTGCCTTGTTATATATACAGTATGCGGTTTGTTAGACTCATCTCCAAGGGAATCTTAAGGACATCTTTTCTTGGACCTTACCCAACTATAAATTATCTGGTGAATCAGTAATACTGTCTTCTTCTTATTATTGTAGTATTCAATGCTGTAGTTCCTTTCTAATTTATTTATCCAACGCTGAAATAATTTTGTTGCCCATATACAATTTTTCCACCAACAGATGATGCTGAATGCCAAGTGCTATGCCATCTGTGACGCCCAACTTCTGGAGAAGAAAGTGATCTCCAAGGAGATGGAGGAAGAGCAGAAGAGGCTGGACCAGATGATGGAGGTGGAGCGACAGAAAGCCATCAAGATGCAGGAGGAAATTGAGGAGAAGAGGAAACAAGAGAAAATCAGGTAGTTATAATATATATAATAGTTATTCTATTCAGAAGATACTGAGAGCACAGAACATTTTTAATTAGCCACAGACAATCTCCAGTTATGTCCAATGAGGTCAATACCGCAACTGCAAAACTCAACTGCCTCCATAACTCAACTGTCTTTATAACTAATCTCTTTTTCCAGCTCAACTCTTCTAGTAGCTCAACTCTCCTTCTACTGTAACTCAACTCTACTCCTAACTGAACTCTCTTCCTTATTCAACTCTTCTCCTAATTCAACTCATTAAATCAACTCTCTTCCTATCTCAACTCCTCTAACTAAACTCTCCTCCTAACTCAACTCTTGTAACTCAACTATTCTAGCTCAACTCTTGTCTTAACTCACTACCTCTCCTAACTCAACTGTCCTCCTAACTCAACTGTCCTCATATCTCAACTCTTCGCTTAACTGTCAGCTCTCCTCTTAACTCAACTTCCCCATAACTCAACTGTCTACCTAACTAATCTATTGTCAACTCTAATTCCACTCTTCTCTTAACTCAACTTTTGTAAAGCAACTCTTCTTCTAATTCAAAACTTGTCCTAACTCAACTTTTCTTTGAATTCTTCTCCTAACTCAACTGTTCTTTCAACTCAACTCTTCTCTTCTGAACTCAACTGTTTTTCTAATTGAGTTAGCCTTCTAAATGAATTATCTCCTCCTAACTCTTAACCTATCTTTATTAAAGCCTACAATCTCCTATCTTAACTTAACTTAAAACTTTTGCAAAGTCAACTCACATTACCTCAAACTATCAAAACTCAGCCATAAAATTTCCTCACACTGATTAACCCTTGTATGTCTTAACCCGTATTCAGACCTCCGTCTTCTATGGCGGTCCGTCCGTAACTAACCGATTGAAGTTACTGGGCATGCGTAGTCATTTTTGTATGCTATTTACGTAGCGTTTCGCTATGTAGATTGCGTACAAAACTTACTACGCATGCCCCGTAACTACAATAGGTTAGTTACGGATGGACGGCCACAGAAGACGGAGGTCTGAATACGGGCCTCTGTCTCTAGACTGTAAATTTGACAATCAGAACCCTTTTACCACTAGACACTTTATACTTTTGACCTTGACCCATTCCTCTATGCCACCTATTTCTGATCAACTCTATCAACGATTATTACCCTGTTTGCTATGCCCCTTGTGAATGTTGGTTGTAGCTTGGTCAGAGTGTTAAGTTTCTACTTCATGTCGCTTGCAGTAGTTTAGTTTTTTTTTATACATTAAACACCCAGTGACTCCTTCCTCTCCACAGAGGGAAACTTCAGATCATTCAACAGATGGGAGAAAACCAGGAGTCCAGGATCCTGGAGGAGGAACAACGTGAACAAGAGGCCCAACAGATGCTGCAGTTTCTGGAAGAACTTCAGATGGAAGATTACAAGGTTGATGGAATGTGAAGCGATAGTTATAGTTTAAAGTAATATTAAAATGGACCAATAATACTAACACATGTCACACTAGTGTAAAACATTGAAAAATATCAGAAATTTCATATGAGTAAATGCTCCAGGCTCGTATTCAGACGTCCTTTAAGACTGCGTGTACGCAATCTACGTAGCGAAACGCAACATAAATAGCATACAAAAATACTACGCATGCCCAGTATCTACAGTCGCTTATTTACGAACGTACGGGCACAGAAAACGAAGGTCTGAATACGGGCCCCAGTAATTATGTAGTTCCATACAGTATATAACAACACATTCCATGTTCTATAGCACAATATAATACACATTAACAGTTTATATAAGTCATTAGTCTCAAGAGGACTCACAACAACAGTTTTCTCACTGTGTTACCTGACATCTGTTGACACCTAGTAAGTAATAGTAAGTTCCATTACAGGTCAGACATAACAGTTATTATAGGCTTATAATATTATTTATCTTTCTGTGATCCTGCTTCCTCCACCAGGATATGGAGAAGAGGAGAAAAGAGCAGCTGGAGATCCAAGCTGAGATCAAGCGCATTAACGCAGAGAACGAGAGGAAGAAGAGAGAGAGGAACGAACAGGAGCGTCTGGCAGACCTGACCGTGCTGGAGTACACCAAACAGAAGATGGTAAAGGGCTGCCACACCGTAATATCAACTAGGATGAAAGGGGATGCAGGTGTCAATTAGGTATTAGTGCAGAATTTTCCAGATGAGTATGGGTAATTGTCGCCCTGTTCCCAATAGCGGGTAGCTTAGTGTTTTAGGGTTAGGCAGCGGGACATGGAGAGTTGAGGTTAGGCAGTTAGAAGGGGAAGGTTAGACTGAGAGACAGGCAGGGTTAAGGTTAGACTGCTAAATGCAGAAGGTTAGGGTTAGGCTGTGCATCTGGGAGGGTTAAGGTTAGGCTGATAAAAGCGGAAGGTTAGGGAAAGGGGATGGTTAACGTGCAGGTCGCCGTTGGACCTTTTTTGAAAATTTTCCAGGTACTGTCACAATGGTTTCTTCCCGGAGATGTCTCGCGATGACATCACCATAGCCTCTTTACAGTTGGGAAGCAGTTTGTCGCTAAGAAGACGTTCTCAGCGGTGAACCACTCCCAATGGAAGGAAGTCCTGCTCCTCTGTAGGATTCCACCATATGTTTTTTTAAAGCGGTTATGCCTCCAATGGCATCATGGGAGAATACAATTAGGGCAGGCATAGCCATGGTATGTGAAGGGGAGGAAACCTCAAGCGTAAGACATCTGTTAAATTTTTTGCTTCCCCTGGCTACAAGAATTGACAGGTGCAATCCCCATATATGTCTTCAATGATTTCACATAATGATCTAGAATAGAGGCAGCATTAGTGTGACCTATATTGGGTAGAGTGTCCTCCTTGTGGTAGGGATCTGATAATACTGTGTTACCGATAACAACTCTATTCACAGGCCCGTGAGGCAGAATTTGAAGCTGAACAAAACAGGATTAAAAAGGAGAAAGAACTGGAAGTTGCCCGTCTCCGAGCGTTACAGGAAAGAGCCAGCGACCACCGTGCTGAACAGGTATGTTCTGTTTTGACTTCAAGTGCTGGAAATTCTGCATTGCTGAGGACAGGTGCAGCATGAGAGAAGTCTTGTAGAAAGGAATGGCACAAACACAAAATGGAAGTAGCTCAATCAATTTATAGGTAAATTCAAACAGAAGCATGAAAGGCAGGGGGTAATCTGCTAGCCACAGAAACACAGGGAAGAAAATGCCTCAGCAACAATGCCATTAACCAGTAACAGACTATACCGTCTATCTGTAAAATAAAACGCAGAATTGTCTGTTACACATATTTGCACAAGTATATGATAAGCCACCAGCCACCATCAAGGCCTTTCTGCATATGGTGGTCCTAACTCTAACAATGTTGGATCATATATATATATGTTTTTAAATTCAGAGCCAGCATATCTTAGGAGACACCCCTTAAAGTCTCCAAAATGGCTGCTGTGGAACAACTCCCCCTCTCAGCTGCTGCTCCCAGACATGCCCACAAACAGTACAAACACAGAATATTTATTTTACAGATAGACGGGATAGTCTATTACTGGTTAATAGCAGTGTTAGAAAGGGATGGCAGAAGGGAACATGAGATTATCCTTAATTTTAAGGTCCCTACTTGTGTTGCACAATAGTTGGACGGGGATTCAAAATAGCAGATGGTTCTGACCTCTGTCACTCCAAACTCATCTCAATGCTGCAAAATGATTGATCTCTCACATTCTGCTCTACCTCTGCCATTCCTTTCTTCTGCTCACTATTGACCTGATCAAGACTTCAGAATGACAGTTGTCGTTCAGTACTGCGCATGGTCAGACCCCTGGGTTACACATCAGAGCGCAGGGCATACGGATATCGTTTCTGTACGTGGGGCGGGACAGACCTATGTGCGTACTTTAAGCGCACAGTGGGTGGCGATTGCTATTTAATTTATACAGTAAGAGTTGGGTTTAGCCCTTGTATATGATCATCTTGGGCAGGGTTCTGGAATGTACTGTAAGTGTCCAGAATTCCGTACTTTTGCACTACCTCATTAGAATACCTCACTAGAATACCTCATTAGAATGCCTCATTAGAATACCTCATTAGAATACCTCACTAGAATACCTCATTAGAATACCTCATTAGTATACCTCATTAGTATACCTCATTAGAATTCAATTCAAACTCCTCATACTCAACTACAAAGGCTTTGTCCATTATTCCCTTACGTCTTTGATCTCCATGTCATATTCTGTCTTCTCCTATCACACATTAACCTAGGTCGGTCCTCAGCCCCAGATTCCCTGAACTCCAATACTTGTAAGGGGTTTGGAAAACTATTATGATATTTGTAAACGTCTTATACTCCCTTTGACTAATTCCTCTTATGTTTAAGGATGCTCTTCGGGCAAAGAGAAATCAAGAAGCCATGGAGAGATCCTGGCGCCAAAAGGAAAAGGAGGAAGCGTTGAAGCAGACGCAAATGAACTCCATGTTGAGAAAGACACGTTTAGAGCAGGTGGCTCAGAAGGAACATTTTATGGCTGTGCAGGCACAACGGGAGCGAGCAGAGTTTGAGCGGGTCTTACGGTATGGAGTTTGGTTCTGTCCTAACCAGATTATTATTGTCCGGGTGAAGGTCTTCTGATTGTCCTCTCTCGATTGTTCCCACAGGGTCCAACATGAACTGGCTAAGAAGGAACTGAAGGAACAGGAGGAAAAAACCAATGAGTTGATGAAGCACGCGGCACAGCTGAGACGCCAGGTGCGGGAGCAAGAGCAGAAGCAGGTCATGGAGCGCATTTCGTTCTTCGATGAAGGCAAGAAGCTGGCTGAGGAAGCCCGTCAACGTAAGGCGCGTTTGGACGAACTTAAGAAGAAGAAACTGGAGGAGCTGCGGTGAGTTCCTATCCATAACACCAAAATATATTATAGTAGACTTATTCCGAGGCCCTGGGAACTTAATGGAACTGATAGCCAACATCAGGTTGCCTCCTCCATATATAAAGTAAAAAGAAGAGTAACCTTTCAATATAATAAATACATAATAAATTCACTGCAGAACAATAGGGCTGTGGTCCAACTAGCTAAAAAATAAGGTCAGGAGCTTCTTCAACATATTGTGATCTGCCACCAGTCTTCCATCTTGTTCTCTCCTCCATATTTAAACCTATGTCTTTGCTCTCTTGCAGTATGGCTGGGCTCCCAGACAAGTACTGCTCATTGGTCATACGAAAAGCTGACGTCCCTATAACCAACGTCCAGTGAGGCAAGGGATGACCGAAGAGACCCGGAACCTATTCATCGCTATCTAGAGCAGCTTATAATATGTACTCTGTATTTTTAGGAACTTATTTTAGCAAACAGTGCAGTGAACAGGAGCTGTGCCCCAGAGCAACCAATCAGATATCAGATTTTAATAGTCTAGTGTAGTCAAAGACATCAGATTATGACTGGTTACTAATTGCTTGAGCAAATCTGCAACCAATCCGATTTTGTTTGGCGTAGACAGATCAATGTAATCTGAATTTCTATTGGTTGCTGTTGGTGACAGTACATCATGTCATCCATGCTTTTCATTAAACCCATAGGCATAGGGCACAGATTAGTATTTTATAAGTGCAATATTATTGAATTACCTTGTGCATTAAATGTGCGATCACTGCAATGACTTCTTGATTGTCGCAGCTCATTTCGTAAATGTTCATGATTAAAACACACAACTTTGCAATATTGCACTTACTGTGGCAGATTGATGAACCTCCCATGTACTGGCCAATGCTAGATCATTGCATTCCCCAAAAAACATCCTGTGATGTCATCAAACTGCATGAAATCTGATTGGCCCTGAAAGATCACATGATCAGCTTAATTCATTCAGGGAAAGTGTGCATGGTAACAATCTTTTCAACCTTTACACAGGCTGTAATGTTTATTTGCTACATGACAGATTTAATCATTCCAATTACTTTTGGAGTATATGTATTGTCTATTCATATGCTGGTTTTAGACACTAGAGGGCAGCAGATCACAGACATATTATCAACTGGTTGTATATCTTCAATGTTGTGCCTAGGTTTATTTCCTTATTTATTACCACAACACGTGAGAATCCATTTCCAAAACACTGACTCAGAAAAACACGTGTCATTAGGACAGACTGGAGACTGTGAAGAAATAAAATTATCATTAACAGATTGGAGATGAATAACTTTATTAAACTTATTTATTGATTGATTTATTAACAGGTTATTATACTTTATTATACTATACTTTACTATACAATACAGTACTCACTTTACTAAACTTTTTTTTACATCACTATACAATACACTTCACTATATTTTACTGTACATTACTATACTTTTCTATGCTTGTTTTATTAAACTTTATTTACTTTACTATACTTCACTAAAATCTACTAAACTTTACATAACAATACTAATCTATACCCTGCCTTACTAAACTATTTTTTCTATAATATACTTTTCTATGCTTGTTTTATTAAACTTTACTATACTCTTCTTCACTGAACAATAGTTTTCTTACCTATACTATGCTATACTTACCCTATATCTATAATTGCCCCAATAGCTCTGTCATTACCCCCTCCATATCTCTTCATTGCCCTCCATATCTCTCTCATCACCTTTTGCATCTTTCTCTTAGTACCCCCTATATCTGTCTCATTTCCCCCTCCATATCTCTCTCATTATCACTCACATCTCTCTCATCACCTCTTGTATCTTTCTCTTAGTACCCCCTTTAGCTGTCTCATTACACCCCCCATAGCTCTGTCATTATCTCTCATATCTCTCTCATCACCTCTCGTATCTTTCTCTTAGTATCTGTCTCATTACCCCCTCCCCCCATAGCTCTGTCATTACCTCTCATATCTCTCTCATCACCTCTCGTATCTTTCTTATTGGCCCTGTCCATGTCTGTCTGAATCAGGAAAATGCTTCTGGTCATAGAATCAGCAACACATTGTTAGCCGATAATTTTACACAGAATGCAAATATAAATCTCTGCACACATCAAGGTCCAGCAATACATGCAAATGTCAGTCTACATACACTAAATCACTACAGATGGTGCAAATTGCAGTTTAAATGACGTGACATGCAAATGCCTGACAAACCATAACTTCCCATGCTGGGATCATTGCTTCCGGCATTACCACTGTGACATGTTATCAGTCAGGGCTGGATGGGTCATAGGGCATACAGGGAGTTTTTCTCGAGGCCACTCTGCAGCTGCTTATTTATTTGAACAGAACTAGGATGTTACAGTAATGGGAGGTGGTCACTACAATGCTGTCATCATAGAATGGAGGTCACTATGATGCTCTCTGGATTGGGTGGTAGTTGCTAAGATGCTCTCAATGGCTGTGGTTTGCTGGTACGATTTCTTT
This sequence comes from Limnodynastes dumerilii, assembly GCA_011038615.1. Classification (NCBI taxonomy): domain Eukaryota; kingdom Metazoa; phylum Chordata; class Amphibia; order Anura; family Limnodynastidae; genus Limnodynastes; species Limnodynastes dumerilii. The sequence continues at coordinate 237,503 of WWET01000680.1, read as the reverse complement.
ATTATAGACACATTGTTTTCTGGCAGGGGAGCAGTCACTTTGCAACTGCTGCAAAAGAAGAATCCATGGATCCTCTGACGCATTAAGATATGAATGCTGCAATGAGGAGGGATAAGATTTTCCTCTAACCCCACCCCTTACCCTATTTCTCACCCTAACATTCCCCTTCTATTACCCTAACCTTAACCTTCCATCTGCCACAGCCTAATCCTAATCCTAACTCTAACATTAACCCAGACTAGACCTTATCTGTGTGGAGTTTGTATGTTCTCCCTGGGTCTGTGTGGGTTTCTACCGGGTGCTCCGGTTTCCTGCCACACTTCAAAAACACACTGGTAGGTTAATTGGCTGCTGACTAAATTAACCCTAATGTGTGATTGTGATTGTGTGTGTGTGTGTTTGTCTGTGTTAGAGACCTTAGTATGTAGCTCCAATAGGGGCAGGGACTGATGTGAATGTCTAATGTCCTCTATAAAGCGCTGTGGACAATTTGTGGCGCTATATAAAGCGTTAACAAAAGTAATAATAATAATCATAATAATAACCCTCCATGTCCCAAAGCCTAACCCTAACCTTAACCCTTTATCTCCTGCAGGCTAACCCTAACCTTTTATGTCCCATTGCCTAACCATAACATTGCTGCAGCCAATGCCTGTTCTCTCCCCAGTGTCCGTCCCGTAGTCGGGGAGAGAACTGTTGAAATTAAATTAAAGCCATATAGCATATAAAATAAAAATCCTTTTAAGCAACAATATTAATGTCTTTTTGCGTGCGAATAAATAGGAACAAAAGAATACGCGCGATGGGAAACGTGCGTGTGTACGCATCCAGTTGTAGCTACGGGACGTGCTCACATGACGATATGCGTAAGCACGCAACCACATGCAAACCATGTGCATGATTAACTTGCTATTCGATGATAATTCCGTATTCCCAGGGCCTATTTCATAACTCAGTAATGCGTGCGTTTATATAAAATGTGTTCTATGTCACTAAAGATGTGTCTTATTCACAGGAGTCATTAATGATACTTAGCTTAGGAAGATCACATTATTGTCATATTTGGATTTATAGCATAGCATTTGATGTTGTACTAGTGAGGATATGATTTATTATGCGGTCCCATCTAATGCATGCAAGTTATAGAGCTAGATAGATAAATTATATTATATTCCTTTGTTAAGACCGCATGGCATAGCCCATTGTATTTAATTAAGTAGACCCTGTGTAATATGTTAACGAAGCCACCAAGAGAACAAAAGACTCATCAAGGACCTATCATCAAAGGATCCTAAGATGACAAGAGAGAACCCTCCAACCAGATGTTAGAAGATTGGATTGCAGTGACATCAGCAACCCTTTGATAACGAATGCCTATAAAAGTTATACCTACTCTGTTGGAGGAGTAGATGAGTATCCATGTGAAGCTCTTATCAGTGCTGGTATTCTTGCATGTATCTGGGAGCGGCGCTGTTTGGATTAACGCTCATCTTTGGTAATACATCTTTTTGTGCTTTGGAACACACCCTGCGACTGGACCTTCATTATTTGCTGTGTATGGTCTTGGCATAATAGCGTACAGATTTATGCTGTGTATTATGCTAATATTTTCGCTTTTAAAGTGAGTATACAACCTCACAGAACATTTCACTACTGAGAACAGGAACATCAGTAAAATAGAGCCTTTTGCGATAAGCACCTGCTCCCAATGATAATAATCGCAATGTAAATAACTTCAACAACAGTACAGCTGCAGTTCAGCTGGCGACTGTATCATTGTATTGTACTGGCTACCGCTTCCCTCTCAATATTGGCTGGCAGTAACTAGGATGCTCTTTGTATCGGGTGGCAATGATTTCCTGCATTGTATAAAGGTCACTATAAATCTCTTTATTGTATTGTGAATACTAGTCAGTAGATGTTGTATTCGATAATGATTTCATGGTCTCAGTAACAATAAAGTATCTGTAGAATTTTGGGCATTAAAAGGAAATAAATTCATGTGCCCCCCAGAAAAGTTTCTGAGAATAGAGGTGGCACCAGGTCACATTTTTCTAAAATACCTTAACACCATGGAAGTGACTTTTATTTTTGTCTACTTAATACTAGATGGAACCATTGTAATTTCATGGTGTCCCTGCCACACACCTCGTTTTCCCCTCAGTGTCACCCTCCTGGTGTGCTCCTCTATCTAGGGTTGGATCTCAGAGTAACAGCAATTGCTGGTTTGCACTTTTTGCGCATCCATGCGATCATTCTGATAGACTTTCCATACACAAGGCCTACCTTAACTTTTCTGACTCGTACGCGCGTAAAATGGCAATCTGTATCAGGACTCTGAATGAAGAATGTATGTCGGTAGGTATCGGAAGCATCAGTTTGCTTGAGTCTGGAATGGATAGGGCGAAATGCGTTCCAATTTAGTGGCAAGAACAGACAAAATGCAAACCAATTCCACGGACATAAGGGGAAAATGAAATCTGAGGATCTGGGGCCGGATTCAGATTTACAAAGTTGGGAGGACTACATATGGAATTTCTGATTCGCATTACCACACATAGCAGAGCTGGGCACTCCTCCTGCTCTCCTACATGTGGAGAGTTAATCCTTGACTCGGGGGCAATCTTAACAATCCACATTTTAATAGTGGATCGTACGTAAGGGTTAAACCCAGCCCTTACGGTACGATTTAAATGCCAGAGGCCAATCACCATGCTTATCTCGACCACCTGGTGGGTGGCCCTGCCCCCGTTGTGTGATCTGATTTCAGCATGGAATGCACAGTCGGACGGCTGCCTTCTGTTTTGGAAGAATAGGGCTGGCGCATTTCTTAATTCCGGCCCCTGGTCTCTAGAGCACAGAACTATAACCCAATGCTTCTGCTACGTAACTATGTTATTTTTTCTAAATGCCCCCCCCACCCAATGTGTGGTGATGCTGACCCTTTGTGTCATCTTTGAAACAGAAAAATAATAATATAAATTACAATAGTTCCCCATCTTAAGACACAGCCTTACAGTTACCCAGTCCCCTTTGGTAATAATGCTTTCTTTGTAAATACTTAGAGTATACTGGAGACAAGGTGTGTCTGGCTGTCAGAAAAAACATCTCGTTGTTATGGGTGTCAGCCTTTAACTATATTAGGATATTCATAAATCTGTCTTCTCTCCCTGTGATGGGTGGTTTCAATCGGAGGAAAGAGCTGTCAGGTTCATTTTACAATGTTGTTGTTGATTGTCATAGTTAGAAAATATGATAACCAAGCCCACAACTATACTTGTTGTACAACAGACGGATGAAGAGGTTTAAATGTGGACTCTGTAGAGATTTTTCTTTTTATCTTAAATGAATCATTTAGGAGAGTTTTGCTGACTTAACGCCCAATAAGTCTGCTAAAGTTTTCTTTAACTCCCTCCTACATTGAAGAAGCAGTTCAGACATTAGGTAGTGTATATAGAAGATACATATCATTGTGGACATCTAACAACAGCACAAACAGAACTGCAGGTAGGGGTGTGGTGAGAGAAAAAAATCTATTTATTGCAAGCGAGAGGTGGAGGAATTTGATGTCTGTTGGAGGCTCCATACGTAGAGACAGGAAGGGGGAGGTCACTATTGGGATAGAGGAGGTAGATGGTTATTTCGAGGACTGGTCATTTAGGCATAATGTTAGAGTGGAGACTCAAAAGTTAGCAGATGGCTGAAGATGGGCAAAAATCCAAGGGGTCCAGACTAGGTGGAATAGATCATCGTGATTGCAGCAATGGTACAAGATATGTTGCCATGCTTGCAACAAACCAGACATAGGCGGTAAGGGCCAACATCTGTGGCGAAGGGCTAGGTTTCTGGGATTTCGCTATAAGTCTGGTTTTCTATGGTCCAAGTAGAGAATAAAACTACCTAGTAGGTCTAGTAGTGCAACAAACATTGGCACATTGTAAAGACTGCACCTGCACTGAGAAACATTCACATTCCATATTCAGAATCAGAGCTGAGAAACCATTTAACACTATATAACTTACTGGTTGTTCAGGAAAATCTCATCATTTATCTTTACAGATCTTTGTACTTCTGTAATTTTGTATAGTTATTTTGGAAATCTTAGGCTAGTCTCAGACTCCAGAAATAGGCTTTTTAAGTCTTGCTTTCCAATGGGAAAAAGATTTGAATGATTTTCTTTTTTAAATATCATATGATTTAGAAACAAAATTGGTAATTTTTGGCCTAAAAAATAAATAAAAGATGTAATAAAGCCACAGTATCCACACCTTCAGAAATTATTCATAGAATAACTCAGAATCTGTACAAATACAACGGTGGAAGAACTTTCCTTCATTTAAAATGTTGCTTCCAGGGACAATAATGGGCACTTTTATTGCCATTCATTATTAGAAAAGTGTCCATTATTACAATAATCCACTGAAATTAATTGATTATCTTGGATTCTCAGGGTCACATTTAGAAAGTTTACTGAAGTTTTGTTAAAAGATTTTGTCACCAAATTTGCCACCCTTCACATCCTGAGATTCAAACTCACCTATGTAGAAATTGTGATAGATTTGGGCAAACCTGGTCACTATAGCTGTACCCAACACCTAAAGAAAAAATCAATGTAACCAAAAAAGAAATAGTTGTGAGATAAGAAAAAGTTAGAATAAATCTCTTGAAACTCACCAAGAGATCAGCAGCCTTAATGAGACTCACTCCTCACTTGGATGTTGATATCAAGGAATATTTATACAAAAGGGCCGAGGTCAGGAATGCATAAGCATTTTTCCACACTTGAACACAAAATACAGTATATCACTTTAAAACTGCAGCAGTCCTCTAACCCTGAGGTACCCAACCCCAAAATTCACAGAAATAAAAAGACAATGGGAAGAAAAAAAGCGCTGAATTGTGTGAATGAAAATAAATAATTAAAAATCAAATCTGATGTGCTATGTAAATAACACTACAATCCTATAAGTTCCATGAGCAATGAATCATGAAATAATGTTCAATATATAAAGCAGCATACAAGTGGTCTCTAGAGATGTACTATCTAATGAATAGATGTGTCTTTTAAAAAAAAAAAGTAAGTAAGTGAATCTCTTTAAAATGCCCAGGAGGTCTCTTAAAAATAAATGAAATAGACAGTCCTAAAAAAAATCCTTTTTGGCATCATCATTCTGCAGAGCACGCCGCGGAGGAGTGGAGGAAAGATGGCAAAGTATGTTATGGATGCCTATGAGAAAGATCATTCCAAATGGCAGTAGGACTATATAAATTACGCTTTTAAGGATTTTTTTGAGGACTCATAGCTCATGGAACTTATAGGATTGTAGTGTTATTTACTTAGCACGTCAGATTTGAGTTTTCATTATTTATTTTTTTTCAGTCTCACAATTCAGCGTTTTTTTCTTCCCATTGTCTTTATATTTTTCCACACTTGGCCTGCTACCTAATGTAAGAGAGGACTAGTGTCTTTAAAACAGGATCTCGGTGATGTCATTCGTGGCTGAGAATATGAGTCCACAGAAAATGAAAGATTATTCGTGAGTGACTCAATACTGGAAATAGTGGGACAACTTGGTGGACAGTGATTGCAGTTTAGATATGGGATAAAAAGTTAGGGTAACAGAAACGGTGTGTGTAAAGAAATCTATACATCTCTCATATTTTCCCCCTCCCCACCTGTCCAAAAAACTATTTGGTTGTATTACAAGGTAAAACCTCAATTATTAGTAGAACTTTTATTGCATAACCAGTTAGTATTTTTGTCGTCTTAAGCACAGTGGGGATATTGTGTTCCTTAAGTCAAAGAAATTGTTATTGAAGCAGAACTAAACAAGCACAACAGAGAATAGAGGGATTAATTGTCAAAAGAAAGTCAGATCTCTGGTTTGGCAATTCAGAAGCGTCTCTTTCATGTGGGTTTCTGGATATATTAAGTGACAAACATCAGATAATGGAAGAAAATGTTTCAGGAATGTACATAAAAGACTTTTCTTCAACCGTAAGATTCTCTAAGACATACAGTAGTTCTACATCTGAACCATACATTGTCAGCAATAAACCATTATTCTTTTTTTATAGTATTTAAAGAACGATATTGTAAATATTCATTGTATTAAAGAGACTCAATAATTTTTCATTTATAAGACACCTGTCATCTTCAATCAGATGGCAGCCATCTTGTTCTTCCTTATTAAGGACTCAAAACCAGATTGCCTTCCCTTCATGGAATTGTATATCTTTTGCTTTCATTTGTACTTACCAAATGTGTAGAAATTACATAGTTCTCAAGAAAACTCTTCAAGTTCCCTCCCACCAAGCAAAGCCATATAACCTTAACCTGTACCCAAAACGGAATTCACTAGGTTACTATTTTTAGTGACAAAGGAAAACAAAAACACAATTTATTTCAGAACGTGCTCATTTAAGTGCTGTGGTCACCTACTAACTGTAAACTTTCATAGCTGGTAATAAAACAGATTAAGCTGTAAACTCTTACTCTACTAGGGATCAGTATCTCGGAATTTGAATTAATTACATTTTTTGCCGTGAATTGCCTTGGGGATGGTTCCAATGGGAACTGAGTGCTATCAGAATTGGAACACAATAAATCCTTCCTCTGATTTACCCAATATTATTCATAAGATTCTCCCTATTTGTTTTAAGTCTTGTGCCTTCCAAAGGTCAATGATTCAAACTTGTCCATTCAACTTCGAGGATGTATGAATGACAGTGCACTTCCCTGGGGAAGAAAACGTCCCATTTGGTTTTGGCTAAGCATGGTAAAGTGTTTGTCAGAAATTAGGTGCCAAAGTGAAACTAACATTGATGTAGCCCATGCCAATGGCCTACAGGGCTTTACCCATTCAGGTCTTTCTGACCAATTCCTGAAGGACAATCCAAACACAACTTGACCAAATATGGGAAATTTAGATTGAATAGGCCAACATCGCTCATTATTGCTATGGGTTCTATCAATTAAGTGTTACTCCTAGGATACTGGAATATATATCCATGATCTTGGGTCTGGTGGACACTGCAAAGAGGGTATGTAAGAAGAGATAAAATAAAAGTAATTTATCACAGATATTAAGGATTATGGGGTAGATCCAGAACTAAGTACACTAGCGTACAGTATTTACACTAGCCAGAGACGTAAAAACGCTATTTTGTATGTACTGCGCATGTTCATGGCAGAGGTTACGCCACGTAACTCTGAATGTACGTACCAGACTAGTATCTACAGCGTAACTATGAACGAAGGGACGTGCCAGCTATATGACACCCGTAATTACGCTTCGGAGAGGGGGTGAGGCATTTAAATCTAACAGTATGGGCGTGCTTAGGCACTTACATACATGAAGCCTTTACGTACGTCAGTGGTTACGCTTTGAAAAGTTAAGGTAGGGTTTAGAAAGCCTAAAACGTGAAAAGTACGTACGAGCGAGGGGAGTGCCTAGAAAATACGTGTATTTACGCTACGCAATGAAACGTAAAAGGAATGTAGGTCTAGATCAGGCCCTATGTTTGGGATCACTATTTCCACCCAGCACTACCAGTCTTTGGCCATCAAACATGAAGAGGATGGCTTCCACAGATCCCGAGGATGCAGGCCTCCTAGGAATGAAATACAAACATATTATGGAGATTTGGTAAGGGGAAATTGAGAACTTTTAGGGGGGCAGACGTCAGTGTTCTTATTAATTGAGTTTTTTTTTTTTTTTAAAGCATTTATTTATTCTCCAGATGATGGCATGAGAACTGATAATCAAGTACAAATGAATGACATCATAGTACAAGCAGAACATATGTATGATAGACAAAATAAACATATTCAATTTGACAACTTTATAATGCATAAGAGGATATTTCAGATGAGTATGAAGTAATGGCGAAGTCTGTCATAAACTTATCTGGAGGGTTTTTAGTTTTATTTATTATATACAATGTATAACAAAAGCCTGAAGATGCTTAATAGGAGAAGAGAGAAAAAGAAGAGAAAAAAGAAGAAAGAGGGAAAGGGGAAGAAGGAGAGAAGGGGGGGAGGTGGCCATCTGTAAAAATAAAAAAAGAAATATATACATTTTAAGTAGATAGGTAAAGAAATAAGTAAGTAATTAAGTAAGTAACTAATACCCAGGATAGTTAATGAAATATTGGGAGGGAAATTCCAAAGTGAGATGCCCAATGGGCCCAAACTTTGTTAAAAGATTTGGAAGTATTTTTAAGGATGCAAGTCATATACTCCATTCAATAAACGTACCATGTCTTCTCCATAACCTCATGAATGATGGAGGTACTCGATTGCCTCCAATATAGTGCAATTAAACAAGTAACTGCAGATGCTAAATGTTGAATAAGTTTATTTTGAGAATTGGAAGCCTCAGGCACCCCCAAAGATAAAAGAAAATATTCCGGAGAGAAGGGGATAGTAATCTGTCTATGTTATTATGTTACTGTGTAACATCATTGTCAAAGTACAGTGCAGTCAAAGGGCTTGTAACTAGTTCTAAAGAGTTATACAAGAGGTGAACAGGAGATGAACATTTTACTTGTTTACGTGATCAGGACCAATTATAACAAAGGCTGATTTAAAATGTATGCTTAGAGGGTGTTTTCCTGATTGCTATTGAAAATATTGAATGATTTTGCTTATTGCACACAAAGGGTCGTATTCAGAGAACCGTCAGCGGAAGGTACTCAATTATATGCACAAACATTGCAAGACAACACCCACAACACTCCCCGCACACGGACGGGTTGTTCTTGACTTACGAGTGTCTCGAACACCCTTATTTTTACGTGTGCATTTCCGTGCGTATAATAACTCCGTACGTGCGTATATCTAACTAACTGCGCCGTCACCGCATCCTCAAACAGTCATTTAAATGCCTCCCCCCACCCACTTTCACGTATCTGTCTCTGTACGGATTACATCCTCCGCTCACGTGCAATTCACAAGTCTGTGCCTAATGGGCTTCCGTGTGTAAAATCAACGTAGATAGTGTAAATTTAGTTACTACACAGTTCATCAGATCGCAAAAGTACGCACAGAACTTCCCACAAATATGGTTCTCTGAATACGGTCCAAATACTTACCAGTTGTGACCTGGAAGATCATCTGACGCAGAAATGCCGACTTTCTATCTTTTTGGAGATTTTGGAGGGAAGAGATAGATGCCGGCATGGAGAAGAGACTTGATCTTGATGACAGAGGGCCAGATCCAGAATAACGCTTGTGAGCGAATTTACGTGTTGCGGAGGCGTAAAATCACCTTTTGGTAAGTACTGTGCATGCGCACCATAGAAAATACGCTCAGTAGCGTAGCGTAATTGTAAATGTATGGGCTATTCACGTATTTGTCACGTAAATACTTACGTGTGGGCGACCAAAATACGTCTGAAATACGTTAAGTAGGCGGGGGTTTGTATTTAAAGTGTACAGTATGGGCGTGCTTAGCTGCGTATATTCGTGTTGCCCATACGTACGTGTGCGTATCACTGCGGTTACGTTGGCAAAAGTTAAGGTAGGGTTTGGAAAGCGGATCTTGACAAAATACGTACGTTCAAGTGGTGTGCCTAGGGGAGTGTATAGAACTTACGCGCTCGAAAATACGCTACGCGAATAAATGTACGGCAAACGTAGTTCTGGATCTACCCCATGTGTTTTTCACAATAATACACTTGTTTATTTTTCTCTTTTTGGGCCGTGTTCAGACCTCCGCCCGCATATGCAATGCGGCCGGAGGTCTGAATACGGCCCTTTGTCTTTATTTCCACATGACTTTGAATAAAGGAATGAAGAGAAGAAGACATTTTGGATTTAAACATATTTTTTGTATATGAACTTTACTCTACTGTCCATCATTTAAAAGTTGCGTCTGAGAATTTTTTTTGGTTTATATATATATCACTCTGTTTATACTGTGATATATGTTGATACTTGCTTGGAATTCTACAGAAGGCAAAAAATCCCTATTTGTTTAAAATCCTATATAAGGTCTCTTATAATTTACTACTGGTTAGTGCTAGATTTTACAATGTATTAGTGTTCTAACGTTCTCACCATGTGAAAACATAAAATGACTCTTCTGTGACTCTTCTGGTCAACATAACAACTTCCACAAATGCAAAAAAGAAATGTACAATTGCAAACGGTTTAAAGGGCTGAAAAATTGGTTAATGTGTAAAAGTTACTGTCAGGACAACAGAAAACGTGTTAAGGATTACAGTTTACCTTGAGGTCAAGCAGGATTGCCTGGAGGTGTTGTTAAACAAGATTTTCAGTGATAAGATTTTTACTTATATCCACTGTCAGTAGCTTCTGGAGGTGCCTTGGAAAAGGAGGTCTAGTAAAATGCATGCACTAGGGCTATTGTAAAGTCATGCACAGGTACAGTGTTTGCCACACAGTTGTGCAATGCTAGTTCCGGTTGTCAATGTCTCAAGGCTGTAAATCAGCTTCACTTATATTTTAGATCCCTGGATTTCTGTTACCCTGGAAAAGACTTTGTTCAAACTTTTCTTCAAATATTTCCTCTCTCTGGGGCTTATTCAGAAGGAAACGCAAACCGTCATATAGATGCACTTGTACAAGGAGAGTGGGTTACGTGCTATCCAAAAGCACACACCATGGTATCTTTAGATTGCAATTATGGCTTGTATTGTACAGGGCACAGCAGCTAAGTGCAATGCAGCACAGGCCTAAATACATTACTTTAGAGTAGGGTAGCACAGGATGCCTTTATGCGGAACAAAAGTTCAGTTTTCGAAATACAGGCAGTCGAAAGCTCATTTTCCGTCTCTTTTTCGAAAATATTATTAATGAGAAACTTTCACTAATGCACCAGCCAATAGATTTGACAATCAATGCTATGGACTATATTAATCCCCCCTCTATCTCTCTGCCCTTATACCCCATTCTACTCTCTTACTTCTAGCAGTGGACTGGACCATCCCATTATTCCAATGTCGCTTGGAGAATTTATTAATAATAAAAGGCATGGCTCTATTCGCAGACGATTTGCTGGCATCTCTCACGAATCCCACAATCTCTTTTCCAAACATAGTGCAGGAGTTTGCTTTCTTTGGGAATTTCAAAATAAATTTTTCTAAATCGTCCATTCTCAATCTTAGTAGATGGTCTTCAGTCAGCTTTTTCGTTCCAGTGGGAACGTTCCCATATACGGTATTTGGGTATTCTTTTGGCTGGTAACAATGACTCTCTCAACTTAATTACTATCCCCTTGCGACAAAGTTAGTGAAAGATCTGAAATCCTGGCAATTTAAAAATTCATCCTGGCTTGGTCACGTAAACATATTGAAGATGAACACACTCCCCAAAATCTTATATTTGCTGCTGACTCTTTCAATTTCCATTAACTCCTCCTGGTTCATCACCATCCGGAAATTGTTTAGAGATTTTATATGGGGAGGAAGACGCCCTAGAATAAAGTTGGAGGTTTTGGAACGTGGTAAGGCTGATGGTGGCCTGCAACTCTCAAGTATAGGAGGCTATTATAATGCGTCCTTACTTTCTCGGGTTTTAGATTGGTCAACGGATGAGGGGGTGAAACAGTGGGTATATCTAGAAGGCCAGGCTATGCAGATGCCCGTGCGTCTTATCCCATGGGCGATAAATCTTACCCCAATACGACATCCGACGATATCCCCGACCCTACAATGCTGGAAGCGCCTGAAAAAATTCCCCTAGATATACTCCTTAGATTCCCCTATGCGCACATGCTTCTCTAATGCACATGACAGAAAATGCCTGCATTTTTCTAATTTCCCAAAATGGTTGGATGCGAGGGGTCTACAGATTGGATCAGCTGGTGGGGATGGAGGGCGTTCGGGAATTTTCCAGCCTCCGCCAGGAGTGGAACAAACCTCAAAGTGAGTACTGGACATATACTCAAATGTATTATTTTATACATCGCCATAAGTTGATCAAACAGCCAATGGGGGTCCATACTCCATTCGAGAAACTATGCCTTGCTACAGACACTCCTACACATACGATCTCCTCACTGTATAAATTGATCATCCATTCTTGGTATCCGAATAGACCCCTCTTCACTAAGGGAGGTCTAACCATCCTCCAACAATTAAAGAGTATGGAAGATTTATCATCTACCGAGGTGGTGGAAAGTGCTAAATTCACCTGGGGCACTTGGCTTGATTTTAAAACCAGGGACCTTTATAGATCGTTGGGCTTGCAGGGCTAATGGTGTAATAGTTATTCTTGACTTCTGAAGTAGCATCCCCCTTGAAGCCCTTGGCCGACACTCCATGTAAAGTTGTTCTATGGACTGTTTCATATCTTCTCCTAGGACAAGCGAGGCATTTCTACCCCCCCCCCCACTACCCTTTAATTTCCTATATGTTCTTTCCTTTTTCTTTCTTTGTAATAATGTAGTTTAATAAGAAGCAGAGAAATTTTGTATCAACCATTGTTTATACTATGTACTACAATATCCCATTGATACCTGCATTGTTATATTTGATATATGCATTTCATTATGTGGATTTTGGATGTAAAATCTGTTTGCTTCTAACATGCTTTCAAAATGCTGTAACCAACAATTTCTTAAAACTAATCAACACAGTTTAAAAAATAATAATAAGAAAATACAATCTCTGGTGTACCAAGCAACAAGCACCAATGACTGCTCCAATAAAGAGTAAGTTATGTAGATATGATATCAGTCCTGCTGACGGCACTTTCTGTAACCTGTGGTTGTCAGCGGCTGAGTGACATCCTCTGTGGGTGTTACCTGGCAGAGCATAGCATGTCATATCGCCAGCAGCTCACCTGCCCTCTACCTGACAGGCGTGTCTCTCACTGCTCAGAACAGGCTCCACAGGCTCTGCAGCTTCTGCGCTGTGTACAAGTCTCTGTACACGAGATCTGGCCACACGCAGATCCACATTATCACTACAGCGGATTTGGCCATTCTAGGACCACGATGGGTGACCTGTGGGTGGCCTCGCTGATCTGGCTGGGATTCGTGCCAGGTGAGGGTCTCATTCATGTCTTTATGTGTTGTAAGTGACAGCTCACTCTGTCACTTTACTGTCTCTCTGACTGTTGTAAACAGGTGACAGTGAGACCAGTGTCTGTTCTGCGGTAGTTTCATTGTCACAGACTCTGTCATACATCATTGAGAGTGAGGTTGGCATGCTGGTATTTGTAGTTCCATGGTGGCTGAAGAGTCAGCTTGTACCTTCCTCTTCTTATATTCTCTGTTGGTTTACTTTTTTGTCTGCCTTTATTGTACTTAACAAATGCTAAAGGGCGTAATTCTTTGGTGTGTTATTAGTCTCCTTTGTGGTTTATAGTAATCAGTTTGTACAGAGTGTGGAAGCATTGTCATAACTATTATTCATAATAATAATAATAATAATAAATAATAATAATAATGATTAATATTATACATCATCATTCGTAATGACTTCTGGGGCTGGGTATATCCAAACATTTACTCTGTGGACACTTTTCAAAAAATTGAAAATTGTGCAAACAGGGGCAATACTGTGCGCACTACTGTTCCCACTGGACCGAAACCTAAGGTCCAACCGAAATGCAGCATGATAGAAGATCCCTGCGGAATACATGCATCCATGCAAGCACTTTGGTTACTCTCTCCTATCATTCGCACAAATCTCCAACTCCAGGACCCTACCGTTAAATTCCAATCCATTAGCACTTCAAACAGCGGCAGATCTGAAATCTAAACCTATCGGTCCTAAGAATTTCTGCGTATATTGTACACTGGATTTCAAAACCATTCCCAGCTGCGAGCACAAGCTCGCCCCATCGGAATGTGTGTCAATAGTCGGAAGTCTGGATCAAAAAGATTGTGTTCCAATTGGATCGCACAGATGCGCATGTATGCGCTGACCACATCATTGGTCAATTTACAATCTAAGCGCATGAAATGAAGGGGATTTTTTTCCAGCCACTGTACCTCAATGCCACATTGGTCGCAAGGGGCCTTACATGACCTACAGCTCATCGTCTCAGTCTGGGGTCTGTTCTCAGGGCACACGCGGCGCAAAAAACAAATGCAAATTGCGTTAAATAAAACGCTGCGTCCTCACAATTGAGGATTGCACCCAATACGTTCATTTATAAGCACTCATTTATGAAGCTATTTAATTAGTAAACTTTTTCAGAAATGACGGTTCGGATTCACAGTTACGTAGTCTTACATATGTTTTTTTAAGAATTGAGCTACTACGTATGCACTTATGCAATCTACAAACAGAAATGGTACGTAGATAGCATAAATAAGCTAATACGCATGCATAGTAGCTCAATTCTTAAAACAACGTACATTAGACGAAAACTACGGAACTGTGAATCTGGAGCGATATTGTCAAATCTTTGATTTTTCCAGCGTTGAATCAATTGATGATGGCATTAAACGTCTCACTACTTTAATCAGCCATGTGACAGGAAGCGGGCATTGACTGGGTAGCTGGACCCTCCGAAGTTGAGTGATGGTATTGACGCAGACACTGTAAGATCATACATTGTTTCCTGTATAACCACCCAGCGCAACATAACTCACATTCTTCCACCACATCACACCTAAAATTCAAAACTAAACAATTCATTTGTCTATGCCTTTAGGGGCGAGCAGAGAATATTTCTGGTTTCTGTTCTTTGTCATTAACTTTCAGACTGTAAAAGTTTCTTTCTTTAAACAATGACACTGTTCCTCCATTAATAAAAAGCTTTCACAAAGACAATATGTGGCTATATTTACAAAACAAAACAATGCAAATGTATTATTATTATTACTGCTATAGTAACAGAAAAATTGGGAGCCATAAACCAGTGAGGGGTCACATTAGCCTAGGGCCCGCTTTACTAAGCTGCAGGTAAGGAAAAGTAGAGATGTTGCCCATTGTAACCAATCAGATTCTAGCTCTTACTTCCCTATTACATACTAGAAAATGCTAGATTGGTTGCTATGGGCAACATCTCCACTTTTCCTTCCCCACAGCTTACTAAATCTGGCCCTAGGCCTCTATCCCTCACCTGTGACCCCCAGCTCCTTCCTGCTTTATTGTCAAATGTTTTTGTTAAAGCTTGTAACACTTGTTAATATACATGCTGATATTGTAAGGATTGTTAGAGCTTAATTAAGGTTAGAGGAAATCCTTTTGGACTGTCAGAGGGCCGTCCAGGCTATTGGCCTATCTCTGCTGCATAGGTCCTCAAGTAATGCAGCGGTGGGATAATCTCTCTCTGGTGGAACTGCAACTGAAGCGCTGAAGATGTGATTTGCCAGAGCAATGGCCTGTTTTGCGAAAGACCATTATGTGTCAGTTAAATAGCGACTGAATTTCCATCAGTCTCCATTTTACAAGTTGGCAGGTCTACGGCTTGTGGGGTCGAGAAGATTTCTACACCAACAGGTAACTCTTTTCTCCTAACTCAAACTTTAACCCTCCAATTCCCACAGCGTAATGCTAACCATCAGCCCTAACCCTAACCTACCCCTTCTTGAGCCCTAACCCTCCATGCCCGCAGCCTAACCCTTCATGTCCCATAGCCTAACCCTCCATGCCTGTAGCCTAACTCTAACCCTCCATCCCCCGCAGCTTACATCTAACGATCCATGTCATGCAGCCTAACCCTAACCCTTCATCTCCTGCAGCCTAACCCTAACCATCCATGCCCCTCAGCCTAACCCTAACCATCTATGCCTGCAGCCTAACCCTAACCATCTATGTCCCGTAGCCTAACCCTAACCCTCCATGCCCGCAGCTTACATCTAACCCTCCATGTCATGCAGCCTAACCCTTATTTCCTGCAGCCTAACCTTAACCCTCCATGTCATAGAAACAGAGAAAGTGACGGCAGATAAGAGCCACATGGCCCATCTAGTCTGCCCATTTGTTTATTCAAAACTATACTGACCCTAGACCCTATTTACCCTCAATTTGGTTTACAATTTAGAATACGCTTATATTTATCTCAAGCATGTTTAAATTGTTCTACTGTATTGGCCTCAACCACCTCAGATGGGAGAATATTCCACTTATCTATCACCCTTTCAGTGAAGTAATTTTTCCGCACATTTCCTTTGAATCTACCACCCTCCAGTTTATATTCATGCCCTCGTGTTCTATTACACCTTTTCTTTTGAAAAATGGTACCATCCTCTAGCCGGTCACAACCCTTGATGTATTTGAAAGCTGCAATCATGTCCCCCCTCTCCCTTCTCTGCTCCAAGCTATACATGTTTAGTTCCTCTAGCCTTTCTTGGTATGAATTGTTACAAAGGCCATGGACCATTTTAGTTGCTCTTCTATGCACAGTCTCTAATGTATTTATATCTTTCTGGAGATATGGCGTCCAGAACTGAACACAGTATTCTAGGTGAGGGCGTACCAATGATTTATAAAGGGGCATCACTACTTCCCTCTTTCTACTACTAATTCCTCTCCCTATGCAACCAAGCATCTGACTTGCCTTTCTCATTGCTTTGCTACATTACTTGGCT
>WWET01000680.1:183248-205637 GCA_011038615.1 Limnodynastes dumerilii | reverse complement strand
AACCCAAAATCCGCCCCCCCCCTGCAGCCTAACCCTAAGTCTCCCCCCTCACAGCCTAACCACTAATCCCCCAACCCCTCCGCAGACGAACCTTAAGTCTTCCCCCTCGCAGCCTAACCCTAAGTCCCTGGTGAGGGTTACTCACCTGTCCGGTGTTCCAGCGGCGGAGCTTCCGAAAATGAATGGGTGAGTATGCCGCCGATCACATCCTCACCCATTTATAAAACAAAAAATTGGAAACAGCTGACTTTCGGCTGATCCTACTTCGTAATGAAAGCCATCAGGGACTTGCACCGCATGCTGAACAGCAACTGACTTGGAATAGAAAGCCACTGGTTAACTACATGGATGCCTCTTCCTGACATTAGTGTTGGATGGGTGTTCCCGATGTAACTTGAGGGTTCCTTAAAGACCAGACTTCTTATATAACTAATTTCTTTATTCCACATTTGCGCAGTATAGACTAGCATCGCGTAATGTTAGTATTACGTACCCTCTGCTCCTACCAAGCTACCTTATGGGCAAGTTTTTATTATTATAGTATTAATAACACGTTTGCATACTAAAAATGGAGAACAACAGCCGTCTTAGGCTGCCCGGACACAGAGGGGTCTGAGTGTGTTCCATTTGGTCAGCATTGATGCCCGTGCACAATCATGATTGAGTAAAAACTGGAAGTCTGGATCCAGCTGAAATTTGTTAAATCCCATTCATTTTCCATTTCCTGACACAGAAAAAAGTCTGAAGCCTCTCAATAATTCTCTTCTTCTTCACCAGATCCTAACCTACATGGACAATACTATTGTCCCCAAAGGTCCTCCAGGCCTCATGAGCCGCCTGTCTTTTACAGCCTCCGATCCCAGCAAAGGCAATGCCTCCATTACCATTGGCTCCTTGGAGGCCAAAGATTCTGGGACTTACCAATGCAAAGTAAAGAAGAACCCTGGATTAGCGTCCAGGAAAGTCACATTGAGTGTTCAAGGTATAATCTACATATGATACTTCTAGAAGACTAGACACTGGTAAAATAGGCTTGAAAACTTGTTGTGAGCAATTGAGGTGTGCAAATCCCAGACAATTGTCATTCATTATAAATCTTACAATGTTGTCCAGTTATTATTGCATTATTGTCATCATTAGTAGTCACACCATGGCACCAACACATTTTTATGCACAAAGCAGTTACAATATTTATTGGATACAAGTTGTTACACACACACCTCACTTGCACTGTATCCCATCATCTCAATGTCCTTCACCTTATTATGGGAATGGAACACCTAGATAAGTGTAACTACTGCCCAGATTTTCACTAGAACCCCTGTATTACGGAACTGCTCACAGGGTGTGGAGTATAACTGGGGCCTGGTCTTACTTAGATCTCCTGGTGGGGATAGGCTTGTGCAGCAGGCGCCTAGCAGGTCACGATCCCTGGAAGGCAGGCCCAGGTGTAGCTAAGCACTAATTACCAGACAAGAGTGTTTATTAGTGTACACAAGGTAATACAGTAAACAGGTGAATAGTGAACATGGAGCAACAATAAAAATAATGATTATAGCACAGGGCAGAGCTGCCATCAGAGGGGGACAGCCAGGACTATGAGGGCTGATGGGCCCTGCACAGAAGTAAACCAAATACATAAATACAAATGTACATAAATACAATCAGGAATCAAGGCAACCAAGCAGGCTAGGCAAGAACACAAGAAACACCAAAATATAAGGACACTATGAACATAAATACAGTACATACAGGACAGAAAGCAGCTAATATACAAGGCACAAGGAGGTAACAGGCAGGAGATCAGAGAGCAGACATGCACCAGGAACACAGAATAATAAATAATGACCAGCTGCCTACCCTGGGAGAGGAGGTCCTATTTGAGTAGGCTAACTAGGTGCTAGATACTAAACTAATCATGAGAGTCCAACAACAGTCCCTCAGGGGAGGTCAAGATAATATCCATGAGGCCCACATGTGTCCAAGATTGTCCTTAGTGTCAAAACAGGATATAACATGTCCACATAGTGTATGATGGTGGGGATGGATTTGGCTGCTAGACTGCAACAGGTCACGGCTCCCAGTATCCAATCCCAATGTAGTCCAATGTCCTATGCTCAGAGATTGTATAGAACATAGAAAAATAACACATTAATAAAGATTACACTCAGATACGCCAAAGTCAAACAGGAGAAACCCCGTAGTCTCTGTAGGAAACCATTAGCTGCTAATTGGTAAGTAAACAAAGGTTTAATGATTTCTGAAGCCATATTAAACTGTCCCCTGCTATGTGTGACAGACTTTTCCCTGAATTTGGGAAAGGTTTACCTGAGCACACCTTTACAAAAAAGCAATGAGGGTGGATGGTAACACACTGTCACGCAACCAATATGAGCAGATATACTCAGAAGAAGTGTGAGTAGATGGTGTCATTCCAACATGCAAACAGATATGAGCAGTTGGAATACTCAATAGCAGTGTGAACAAAAAAGAGATGTACATGTTAATAGTGAAAGAATGGGCACACACCCCATTGTGGCCAAAACACACACGGTACTCACTCACACAGGAAAAGGCACGGTCTTGGGCAGGAAGGTAAGAGACATACAAATCAAAACTAGCCAGGCTAGAAGCAGCAGAAACTGAGAGCAGGCTGATGGCAAGGAACCCGATGCTATAACTGGCAATGTGTGCCAACACTTCCGAGTATTTAACAGGAGTCTGCTCCAATCAGCAACTTAGCATGAACACACATGCCAGCGGGCCAGGAATGCAGGAGCAGCAAAATCATTGACCCTTATAAGCTTCTCAGGAAAGACTGACAGCATGTAAGTCACCTCACTTACATCACAAAACCCTATGACTTAATTGAGCACAACAGTCAATCTCTACAAAAATTTATTGGAAAGAACAGTAAAACGCGTTACAACTAAGATTTGTTCCACCATTTTTCATGTAGTTACTCCAGACAAGTGACATTGGGCCTGATTCAGACTTAAGAAGGTGCTTAAAATAAGAGAGGGAAGTTACTCCTGAGCTAAACCATGGTGATTGCAGGGGAGTCATATTTCATCTGTTGCATACAGTATTAGAATTGAGAGGTGATATTTCCTATCCCAAGTCTAAATAACAGTGTAACAGTAACGCTGGTCAGTATCTGTGTAATAATATAATAATATAAGAGATGAGAGGTGATAAATAACAGTGTGATAGTAACGCTGGTCAGTATCTGTGTAATAATATAATAATATAAGAGATGAGAGGTGATAAATAACAGTGTGATAGAAACGCTGGTCAGTATCTGTGTAATAATATAATAATATAAGAGATGAGAGGTGATAAATAACAGTGTGATAGTAACGCTGGTCAGTATCTGTGTAATAATATAATAATAATATAATAATATTAGAGTTGAGAGGTGATGTTTCCTATTCCAAATCTAAATAACAGTGTGATAGTAATGCTGGTCAGTATCTGTGTACAATAAGTAATTCAAAGATATATCCCTGCATGCAAAGAATTCAATTTACTTGACTCCCCTGCAATCAACATGGTTTAGCCCAGGAGAGACTTTCCTCTCTTATTTTAAGCACCTTATTAAATCTGAATCAGGCCTATTATCCCCAGTTTTTTTGTGAGCTTACACTTTACTTCTTTATATTAAGTGATCTAATAGGATATTTTAAACGTAAGATGTTATATTAATGTTTAAAAGATTTTTTTTTAAACTAGGGGTTTGTTGCATAGAAATAAGTGATAAAATGATTTCTTCTGTTGTTCATGGTAACAATTCTTTCACTTCCTGAACAGTGATCCCTGCTCATCCCAAATGCTGGATAGCAGGAGAACAGACCAAAGGACAGGACGTAACCTTGAAATGCAATTCCGAAGAAGGGACACCACCTCTTTCTTTTAATTGGGTGAAAATAGCAGGTCCTGCTAACCCAGCAACCCCGGTTCTGAATATGGGTAAGTGACTTTATAAAGGAGGCAATATTAAGAAAACACAGTACTTCACTTACACAATTAACAATATACAGTGGATGAACAATGAATTAGGAATTTATTTTTTTGGTTTGGAATCTTGATGTTAGGATTAGAGAGTGACGCTGGGCTAACATAAAGCTTTCTCTACCATGATGCTCATTTCAACATGGTAGGAAAGCTAGTTTGCAGCCCATTAGAAAGCATTAAAACTTGGTTTATTTAACAACCTAAAACAAATATACTCTAGCGACTAAAAAATATGGACAATGGTAGGCAGCTTGTCTCAAGACAAGTTAGAAGCTTGTCAAAAACTATAACAAGAGAACAAAAATATGAGACTATAGTGCCAAAAGTAAAATTAAAAATAAAAATACAAATAATAAAAAATAACTGACTTCTTGATATAATATCTAACAATTTATTAAACATAAATAATTAAAACATATTATATATCCTGCCATACCATGATATGGAATCACTAAAAACCTTGGCCACAGGTTTAGTGAACTGATGGTAAAGATACCCCACAAATAAAGCAGATTATTATTATTATTATTATTATTATTAACATTTATTTATAAGGCGCCACACAGTATCTATAGCGCCTTACAGAGGCAATAGCAAAGACAGTAGTTACATATACAATTCAATACAATAATTAACAGACGGTATAAAAAACATGAATAAGTAACACAATACATGTACAAAGCTAAATTAAAATACAGTACAAAAAAAAAAAAGCAGAACAATATGTAAGGAAAAGATGCTGGATATGTGTGTAGAAGCAGGTTAATAAGGACAGAGACAGACAGAAGAGAGAAAAAGATGGGAAGTGATGAGGACAAGGTAGAGGAGTGATGACAGGACGGAGGAGGACCTTCCAAATAAGATCTAACATACTAAGTGACAGAGGGCAAATATACAGGAGACACGGTGATGAAAATGTGGGGGGCAGGTAAGCTTAGGTGGAGGAAGGGTAGGCTAGCCTGAAGAAGTGGGTTTTGAGGGAGCGTTTGAAGAAATGCTCTTCCTTGAAAAACTCTTATGAAAAGACTTATGATGAAAAATCAGAGGGTAAAGAACATGTGGTAATAGGATGATGGAATGATTCACATATGGTAGAGGAAATATTATAGCGGCACACAAATAAATGAGAGTGGCTCCTGTAAAGTCTGAGTTCCAAACAGAGGAGGACACAGTGTAGTAAATGGCTGTACTCACATAGGGACGCCAGCTGAACCAACAAAAAATCCACAGCTGTATAGTACATCCAATGGAGCGATGTTAGGGCAGCTGGTCTTACCGCAGTAGGCAGAGAATGGAGGAATCCTCCCAGGGATATCGTGAGGCGGAGATGTAATAGAAAACCATCGCGATTAGCCCTTTAAAAAATTGCAGCAACTCGCGTGAGTTAAAAAAAACCTTAGCCATGCATTGCTTAGCCTTGTAGTTCTATCAGCGTCAGCATTGTAAGACTTCTAACCATGCTGCGCTGCGTGTGCTGTGTGTAAACAAAAAATACAGTGTACAAAAAACATACTGAAATACATTACAATGTGTCCCTGTAAAATAAGCATTTTCCCTCACTAATATTAACCCCTAATGTGTTCACTTACCTCCGGTGGTCCCGTGTCCTATACTAAGTGTAGTGTGATGTAGTGTGTTGTGTAATAAAAATAATAAAAGTTTTTATCACTCCCCGTTCACTGTCCTCTGTCTTGGGAAGCCTTGCTAGTTGTGAAGAATCTTCTTCTGTTGATTGGAGTCTGCCGTCGGCTTGCTTGCAGTGGGTTCCACGTTCTTTAGGTCAGGCTCCTCTGCATCTTCAGATCTTGCCACGGAGGGGACAGGCTCCTCCTCCTTTTCTTTGCTGCTCCTAATGACCATTCGGTCACTAGGGAGCAGCCTTTAATTAAAATGATGACGTCAGTTACACTTTGGCCTCTGACATCATCATTTAAATAAAAGGCTGCCCCCTAGCGACAGAATGGCAGTAAGAGCAGCAAAGAAGAGGGGGGAGGAGCCAGTCCCCACCGTGGCAAGATCAGAAAATGCAGAGGTGCCGGAGCTGAAGAACGGGGAGACCACTGCAAGCAAGCCGACGGCAGACTCCAATCAACAGAAGAAGATTCTTCACAACTAGCAAGGCTTCCCAAGACAGATGACAGCAAACGGTGAGTGGGAAACATTTTTATTATTTTTATTACACCACACACTACATGACACTACACTTAGTATAGGACACGGGACCATCGGAGGTAAGAGAACACATTAGGGGTTAATATTAGTAAGGGAAAATGTTTATTTAACAGGGACACATTGTAATGTATTTCAGTATGTTCATTGTACACTGTATTTTATTTATACACACAGCACACACAGCGCAGCATGGTTAGAAGCCTTACCATGCTGACGCTGATATTACTACAAGGCTAAGCAATGCTTTTTTCACACACAAAAACACGTCAAGTATATTGACATGTGTTTTTGAGGGTCAGGGACGGGAGATCAGGATATAATCTCACCTCTCTGGCTGCGATTTTTTTTTTTTTTTTATGATTTCATGTCTATCTAATGGTGATTTCTTCAAATCGCCTTTAGTGAATACAACAATTTATTTTTCTATGTTTTGAATGGCAAACATCTGGACGATTTCTGTCCAGCGATGTTTGCCATGACGATTTTTTTAAACACATAAATCACTCAATTTGACCCTTTGTGAATACCACGATGTGAGTTTAGAGGGTCAAATGATGCGATTTATTGCGATTTTTAACAAATCGTTTATTGTAAATGAGGCCCTCTGAACGCTAGGTTACACTTGCCTTTTCCCCTCTGAAGAAATCACATCCAGTGATGAATCGCGTAAGGGTGTTTTTTTCCTGCATATACCACTTTTAACCCCGCATTCTATTAACTCTCCTTGCTGGTTCCCTGAGCATTGCTCCTATTTTCAGTTTTGCGTAGAAAAAGACTTGTGGTTAAAGAAATTATTCAGATCGACACTGTGAAGATACGTGTGCATCAGATCACTCTGACACGGAGTATATGGAAATCCAGACAGGTTTATTACAATGCATTAGAGTAACGGCATGAAATGAAGCCCAGCATAACCAGTAACAAGTCCCACAGTGACAAAATGAGTCTAAGTAAATCCAGGGGTAAGCTTTCCACAATGAGCCCTGGGCAGAGAATCACCTCTTAGCCCAGTATAGTCCAATGCAGCAGCAGGGCTGGCTGGAGATTAGCCTCCAAGACCAGTGCCCCCAAAGTTCCAACTCCCTGAGTCCCAACCAATTCACCCTTTTTACTCAGCACCCCCCCTCACAGGCATGTGACATGTGAGCTAGAATGTGACTGGCTAATCAATAGCTAAGGGGCAGCTGTCCATCAATGTCTCAGACACTATCCAGCCCTCCCCCCTCCCTGTCCATATTGGGACTCCCTGCTGAGATGGTGCCAAGAAGTCTGCCTGAGTCCTGGGCAAACCCTTTGAGGGAGATAACCTGTGCCACCTTGCAAATATCAGATAGGGAGCAGACACTCCCAGATTTAACCCATTTGTGATGTCACACACCTGTGGTTTCCTGTAGAGGAAGGAGGGGCAATAGATACACTGAAAGTCCCCCCTTATCTCTTCCTGGGGTCTGTAGGGATGTATGACCATATATGGACTTCTTGCACACCATGTTGTGTGAAACCACATGTGTCTACCTGGCTGTAGACAGAGGTGTTGTTAATTATAACATATCGTGTACTGAGATCCGGTTATCCCAGCTGGAGACCCTAATAAACAGTTACTCCAACCATCTGATTGGACTTTAAATGCATTAGAGAAACATCACACAATAAATATTGCTAAAACTACATGCTACATAATCCTATAAAACCATCACACATTACACACATGGGACCAGATCCTGAGCTACGTACGCTAGCGTATTTACACTAGCCCCTGTACTGTGCATGCGTGCTGCAAATATTACGCGACGTAACTCTGATTGTATGTAACTTCAGCGTAAATATAAGCGAGAGGATGTGTCTTCCATATGACACCCGGAATTACGCTTTGTAGACGGATGGAGGTATTTAAATCATACAGTATGGGACGGGTTAGGCCGTTACATACGTCAATGCATTACGTACGTCAGTACTTATGCTTTAAAAAGTTGAGGTAGGGTTTGGCAAAAGTAAATCATTAAAGTACATACGAGCAAGGGGGCTGCCTAGGGGAGTGCACAGTGCTTATGATAGCGTAAATACGCTACACCAACGAACGTAAAGACAACTTAGGTCTGGATCTACCCCATGATTCATAACACGCTTCTATAACTACACAAACTTCAAATCTCTCTACCGAATTGCTGAGGAGTAACATGATAGCTGTTACCTAGAGAGGTATTTTTTCATTAAAATTTTTGATAGAAGATAGTCAGTTGATGAAAGTATACACCCAACATCATTAACTTTCGCCTGACCAAATTTGTTTCACTCAGGGCCGCTGTCATAAAATGTGGGGGCCGAGACGCAGCCGCGGAGCCCTGCCCCCTATGTGACATCATTGGTGCCACGGAGCTGCTTTAACAGCAACAGCCTTTATATTGCTGAAATAAACCAAAAGCAAATGATTACCGATAAACAAGCCAAAACCAGTAGAAGTAGAACAAATAAAGCAGAAAAAAAATAAAGGAAAAATTCATAACCATTACACTCTCCAGCATTCCATTCGTACAATATTAAACCCCATTCACAGTGTATATTAACCTCCCTCCCTCCTGTTAACAACCACCTCAATTTACATCAGAAAACAATATTCTTTTGTGGCGCAATAAATCGTCTACCGTTTCTCTGCCGACAAGTACAAAAAATAAATCAATATTAAAAAAAATCTTAGAAACACATCCAGAATAATTTTCTGTAAATACATCAACCCAGGATCAAGGCGCTATATAAAGTCTCTTATTCAAAAGTTCCTCAGCGTTCTGGTCTGCTTTCCTCCGATCCAACAGAAGCTCAGTTTAAATGCAATTCGCTGACACGGTGACACATTTAACTTGCATGTGAAAGGGGTATAAGCAGGGTTGCCGACTCTCCGTGTCATTAAGCCCCGCCCCCCGCATGCGGCGCAAGCTTCTCTCCGGGATCTCCTGGAGAGAAGCTGACAAAAGTCGGCAACCATGGGTATAAGTAAGAAGAATATGGAATGGTTTTAGGCCCTCAAAGTTGTTTTTACTCCCATGTGTAATACTTGACTTGTACAGGAAATAATACAGTGACTTATAAGAGATGAATGTGATAAACTGAAGAGTGTAGTTATATTTAAACTCACTGGACTGGGGCTCTAAACACAGCACCAGTGGAGATCCAATACTAGATCCTTGCTAGATCCATCCTTCTGTGCAAGCTCACATGGATTTCACATTAGCAGACCACAGTGACTGTAAATACATGTATATAGTTTAGTTATTGCACTCATTTGTTGTGCACATAAAATACACTTTCAGTAAAAAAAAAAAAAAATGCTTATTTGCGTACTTGGCTAAGCCTGAGATGGGTAAAAAAAAAAGTATTATAAACATTTTGGTGAAATAACACTGTATAAAAATAAGAGAAAAGTTCATGTGGAAATAAAGCTGTGTCCTGAACCCTAGCCATTGTTTTCCTCTTACAGGTGATTATCACAATGTTGAACAGTAGCATAATATTGATGCCAATGTTTTTGTAAACCGTCAGGCCCAGCATCCTTATCTAGTCTCCTAAATTTAGAATGTCCAGCTTGTAACTTCCCTTAACTGCAGCCTGACCCTAACCCACCATTTCCTGCAGCCTGACCCTAACCCTCCCTCCCCTGCAGCCTGACCCTAACCCTAATACTAACCCTAACCTTGCAGAGATAAATTACTTACCTGTTCCAGGTCTGGCAATAGCAGCGGCAGAGGTGTGGCGGAGGGATATTCCGCATTACAAAAGTGAATTGGTTTAGTATGCCGAAAGGCATTCTCCCCCATTCATTAAAAAAAAGTATAAATCGGTAAGTATAGGAAAAAGGGACACCCGAAAAAGAACTTTCGGATGTCCCTTTTTCAAAAATCAGAGTTTCGTTGTGGAGAGTGTAACCATAGTAAAGATGGTCAGTATCTGTGTACAATAAGTAATTCAAATATATATCCCTGCATGCAAGAATACAATTACCTTGACTCCCCCTGAAATCAACATGGTTTAGCCCAGGAGTAACTAAGTTCAAGCACTTAACTAGGTCTGGATCCAACCCCTTGTTCTTGGATACAAAAGAGCAATGTCAGGTTCTAGTTTGGTTTGAAATCCATTTCTAAGTGACAAAATTATATGTCAGAGTTCATATGCTAGATTTACTAAACTGTGGTGCTCTACAAATAAACAAAATTAGTAAATGTTGATCTAATTATTTGGGCAAAGACTAAGTAGATAGAATTTTGGTCAAATACAGGATGGCAAAAGAAGAATCATGGGGCTAGATTTATTTAACTTCTGAAAAGGAAAAGTGGAGATGTTGCCCATAACAACAATTCAGATTATATTTGACATTCTCTAGTATGTAATAGGAACAAGAGATGTAGAATCTGATTGGTTGTTATGGGCTACATCTCCACATTTCATTTTATGAAGTTTACTAAATCTAGCCCCACGATTCTTCTTTTGCCATCCTGTACTTGACCAAAAATCTATCTTCTTAGTCTTTGCCCAAATGATTTGATCAACATTTAATCATTTTGTTTATTTGTAGAGCATCAAAAATTGTTGCAGTCTTGACCATTATAACAAGACATAAATAAAATGGTTTGATGTTTGATCTGAGCAGTGTTGGAGGTACGGGCCATGGCAGTCAGTAGAGAAGGGTCAAGGTATCATATGGATGCAGATGCAAGAGGGCTTACGTTAGGAGTGGGAAACATTGATGTGTACTTTGAAGGTGAAGTTGAGTACCTTGAATTGGTCTATGAGGAGATGAGGTGTAGGAAAGCAAGATCAATGGATTTTGCAAGATCCAAATTGGTAATTCTGGAAGTGGTTTAAAGCAAGAGGCTTCATGACTGCTTAAATTATGGGATGCGTAGAGTAAAGGTAAAGGTAATAGTAAGACATGGTGTATTATAGGTCCCAGGGTGACTGAGTGACCTACTGATCCACAGACCAGGCTCTGGCTATGGAGAGGAGCTACAGTGAAGGTCTTATGGGATAATGTCATCATCTTGAGAGACCTTCTTCAGATAACACAAAGCATATTTTGGCACCTGGACCCTCAACTCACTGGTTCCACCACTAAGATGGTGGTCATGGTGGACTAGCGAGAACATGGCGTCGTCAGTAGAGAAAGTAACTGAGAGGAGAGAAGATTATATGCTGAGTGTTGGAAATATTGATGTTTAAGTAACCCACTTTCATGGTTTACTTCTTAGGGCCAGATTTACTAAACTGAGCATTTGGAAAAGTGGAGATGTTGCCTATAGCAAGCAATCAGATTCTATGTCTCACTTTCCTATTACATAGTAGAGAATGTCAGCTGAAATCTGATTGGTTGCTATGGACAACATCTCCACTTTTCCAAACCCAAGCTTAGTAAATCTGGCCCTTAGAGTCTAGCTAAGGCAAATGGAATGTATATTACAAATCTTACTGGGCAGGATGAACTCCGATATCTGCAAATCCTCGGACATGTTAGCATGAGGCTGACTTCATTATTTTTTTGCTATCTACAGCTAGCCTTACTGGAGAACTGCTCATCAAGAACCTCTCTGATGCCTACGTTGGAGCATACCAGTGTACAGTGGGCAACAAGGTGGGGAGCGGAACATGTGTTGCCGATCTATCCATTTCTTCTGGTAAGCGGTACAACACCACTGAGCAAGAGCTTACATATGCCCCATGTCTACAGAAGATCTCCTATTCTTTTATTACCTATGCCAGGCCTGGGCAACCTGCGGCTCTCCAGGTGTTGTGAAACTATGCCTATGCCGTTAAGGCATGCTGGGAGTTGTAGTTTCAGAATTCCTGGAGAGCCAAAGGCTGGCCAGACCTGACCTATTCTTTTATTCATTATATTATTATTATACAATATGACCCTCTGAGCATTATCACAGGGTTTTTTTTTTCTCATCAGCGAGATAATACCTGAACTATGGTTAGTGGCTCTGATATACTTAGGATCCTCTTTATTACAGGCTGGTTTCTATGTTTTTAATTACTTTTTGTATATGTTGAGATTGGATCATGGGCTAGTTTGCACTTTACGCTTGTGTATGCATATATGCCACCTGATCAGAAACCATTCTACGCTATCCAGACTTAGCATACCCTCCAACATGACCCCCTCCATTTGGTACATAATACTCTGCTCCTGCTCTTCCTTCCTAATCTCTGATTGCAGTCACCTGTGTTACACACCTTTCTATTCAAATAACTAGTATAACACAGGTGACTGCAATCATTTTAAGAAGTAAAAGCAGAAGCAGAGTATGATGTACCGAATGGAGGGGGTCATGTTGGAGGGTCTGACTTAGGAAGAGTGGCACTTCCAACACCTACCAGCAGAAGGTTGTGGACACACACTTGTGTGTGTCTTTGGTATCACCATGTAGAGTATAGACGTGTTCTATCTCTGCACATTGATAGAGACTTCCGAACTGCAAGTATTGGAAACGTTAAGATAATTAGTGTTGGTGGTGTAGTCACTCGAATGCTGGATATAATGAACCTGTGATTTCGGATTCAAACACAAACAACGCTCAATGATCCAACTGCTTCAGCATGATAATTTAGGATCTGGTTTTTCATCTCTAACTTATGATATTTAGAATTTAGACTCTTAAATCTCTTTGTACTTTAAAGCAATAATCCTGGGAAGCGATTGCTGGTAATAACTGGTCAGGACAGTTGTCACGTCAGATGGGTGTCCTTATAATACTTTTCATTATTATGCAGGTATCTTGAAACCATGGTGATTGCAGGGGAGTCATATTTCATCTGTTGCAAACAGTACTAGTGTTGAGAGGTGATATTTCCCAGCCCAAGTCTAAATAACAGTGTAATAGTAAAGCTGGTCAGTATCTGTGTGCAGTAAGCAATTCAAAGATATATCCCTGCATGCAAAGAATACAATTAAATTAATTCCCCCTGCAATCAACATGGTTTTGGCCAGGAGTGACTTTAAGTTCTTATTTTAGGAAGATTCTTAAGTGTGAATCAGGTCCTTTATCACTGGATATTTCATGATATTTAAGAAAAC
The DNA here is from genome assembly GCA_011038615.1 of Limnodynastes dumerilii. Taxonomy (NCBI): domain Eukaryota; kingdom Metazoa; phylum Chordata; class Amphibia; order Anura; family Limnodynastidae; genus Limnodynastes; species Limnodynastes dumerilii. Next base: position 192,388 of record WWET01000680.1, on the reverse strand, counting down.
TGGTCCTGTCTCCTAAAGCAATTGGCATTTCTATTGGTAGAGCTCAAAAATGTTATTTAGCCATCTGACAGGTTGCTCTGGGTTACAACATCTTGTCTGTGCCATCCCCTACAAGAGAGATTTTATAAATGTCTCCTCTTCCATTACTGGATTGTAACAGTGTTTCTTTTCCTCTGTGTTAGTTAACCGCACCGGGGTTATCATTGGCGCAGTTTTTGGCGCTCTGCTTCTCCTTCTTCTCCTCCTGCTCCTCATCTGGTGTCTGATCTGCCGCTGTAATAAAAAGCGATATGAGAAGGAAATGGAAAACGATATCCGGTAAGTAGTGAGGACCTTTAATGACAATATAAGCTACGCAGATTTAAAGGATAAGAATAAAGCTGAACACCTTCTGCAGTGACATTAGTTCACTAGACAGAGCCATTTATTCCCATTTCCTGAAAAAGATATCAGCCAGGAAGAATTGATTTTGAGAAAGAGAAGGTTGACTTCCCCTTTAACTTCACACTGTGCTTTAACCATAATGGCCACAAGATGGTGCTGCAGCACCAGTCTTATTCATGCATTGACATCAACAGATATAGGGCCAGACTTACTAAGTTGCGGGTTTCGAAAAATTGATTTGTTGCCCATAGCAACCAATCAGATTTTAGCTGACATCCTCTAGTATGTAAAAAGAAAGTGAGAGCTAGAATCTGATTGGTTGCTATAGGCAACATCTCAAATTTTCCAAACCCGCAGCTTAGTAAATCTGGTCCATAGTAATGTTTATTGAAGGAGGAATAATTTAAATCCAGCTTAATTTTTATATTTTTTTTGCTAAATAAAAATAAACTTAAAGGACTGGATCTAGACTTCCAGTAAGTATGTGTTTTACAATTGCTAGGATCAGAAACAACCTGTTTTTTGGTAAAGCACATGCTCAAAACTTCTACACAGAAGTATAGATGCTCAAGCAGATCTGAAACAACACACAGGGCAGGCAAGCAGGGAAAGACAAAATGACCAGCATTCTAATTAGTAAGAGGAAGTTCTTTATCTTAGCTGCTCAGGTGCTGTAAACTTATCAGGTAGGTATAGTCTAAAGAGCACCCTCTAGGGGAAGAACAGGAAATTGTCCAAATACTGAGGAGGCACAAACGTCCATGTATTCCCTTAGGGGCAGACAGGGACACTACAAGTTCCGACAATGTAACAAAAGTCCAAACTCAGTAAATTCTTACATAGTTTTTCAATCATTCTGCTGTGAGTTGTATGATTCGTATTAAACTAAGTAGAGTTAATTGACGTGACATTAAAAAATAGATTTTAATAGGTGGACAGAGAGGATTCCTATCATGCTACATTCCCTTGTGTTCCATGGTATATTTCCATGTTAAAAAGATATCAGTCAATAACAGAACATTGTGAAATGCATCAGTGGTTTTGTGTGGGTGAATCCCAATTACACAGTTTTGGTCAATCCAAGATATAAAGACCAGACGTAGGCCACCCACCATACCTCAGGTGTTGTGGCATCTTGCATTACCAGGTATCAGGTATAATTGTACCAGGTATCAGGTATAATTGTAATTTTACATCTGTAATGCTTAGTGATTAGTGCCTAGGTCTGCTATAGTACACAATACAGATGAAATACAGCCATGATATGTAAGTGTGATCATTGTCTCTCTTTGTGGTCTACAGAGAAGATGTTCAGGCTCCTCCCCCAAGTCGCACCAACAGTAAGGCCAGCAGCGTCCGCACAGCAGCTGGATATCGACCTCACAATATCAGTTACTCTCTGAGACGGGCGTACAATGCGGCTCCTCGAGAAGATCTTGTGAATTCTTCCCGGTCCAGCAGTGAGATTGTTAAACCCAAGGTGGAGAGCCCAGAACCATTCCCAGATCCAGTCTTCATTGTCCCAGAGACCACAAGATACAACCCATATAATATTCAGAGGGTTGGCGGAGTTCCGGTCATGGTGCCAGCACAGACTCGAGAGGGATTCATTGTTTAGCACCTGAGATCTTGGTGCCAATTTCTACAGCTCCTAAAATCATCATCAAAGGCAATAGACAGGAATCCTGTCCTGGGCCTGTGCATTGTATTATATGTAACATTGTTTATAAAAATCTCATTCTTTTGTTGCAACGGGCTGAGGGTTATGATGCTTAACTAAAAAATACTTACTGGGACATACAATTCAGTCAGGAGCCCACTAAGGCAATGGACATCTGTAAAATGGACCTGTGAGCCGCTGACTCTGTGATCTGTCTCTGTATCTGTGTGTCTGTCATTTTGTACCTGGATATTGGGATATTTTAATAGTTCACTTTTGTTATAAAAGATTGTATAATATTTATGTTATTTGAATCGTTAATGAAAATTCAAAAACAAAAAGAAATGGCTCATGTTACAGTATAGGTGAGCACAATGGGGTAGATCCAGAACTCTGCTTGCAATCTGTTTACTAACGTAGCGTATTTACGCATGCGTACCCTCTATACACTTCCCTTGGCACACCCCTTGAATGTACGTATTTTGTCCGAGTTCCGCTTTCCAAACCCTACCTTAACTTTAGCCCACGTAACCAATGTCATCCGCACACATACGTATGTGCAACACGTATTTACGCAGCTTAGCACGCCCACACTGTACACTTTAAATACAAACCCCCGCCTGCATAGCATATTTCAGACGTATTTTTGACTCACGTAAAATTAGAATGCCCACACGTAAGGATTTACGTGACAAATACGTGAATGGCCCATATGTTCACATTTACGCTACGGAGCATATTTTCTATGGTGCGCATGCGCAGTACTTACCAAAATGCTATTTTACGTGTCCGCCACGTGTAAATTCGCTCACAAGCGTTGTTCTGGATCTGCCCCAATGTTATCTAGTCAAAAAATGTTACACTGAGAATTACAAAAAAACAAAGCAAAGACTAACGCGTTTTAAAATCTTCTATTATTACAAATAGCTTTAGTATATAATCCTGTGGTCTCAAGTCCATATCTTGTACCTTTTCAACATGAACATTTTCTCACTGTGGATTTCCACATGTTCCCATCCACTCGCATGTCACTGAGACCAATTCATATGACACTTTGACCTTTTAACAAAATTTGTTAATTTTTGTTTAGAATTTTAGTTACATTACAAGTTTGTCATATTTGCAATACAAGTTTAAAGAAAAATTCCATAGTTTTAGACTAAGCGTTTACATATAGATTTCATGGTTCATATATTAGTATCACAATTGTGTGGTAATAATACTACATAGAAAGAGAAGAAGAGGAAAGACAAAAAGGCGGACAAAAAACTGGCATCGAAAAAAAGGTAGAAATAAGAAAGAGAAGGTAGAAGTAAGGGGAAAGACTGGAATTTACAGTGGGAGACTGAAAACCCATCTGGACTTGTATAGATTTGAGAGTTGTCTCCAATTCAAGAAAAGGATTCTTTAAGGCAGATCCTGGGTACAGGAAAGGGTGAAGGGGAAGTTACACACAGAAAGATAATCGTTTACGAGATAACGACTGACCAAGGGCTTGATGGAGGGAAATTAGGGAAGGAGATTGTATAGTGTTTGGTAGTAAGTCTGAAATGTCTTAGCAATGGATTCACCTTCTAATATCTTACTGCCTTTAGACTTAAATCTTAGGTATGTAGAATTGGGCCCTTTGCTCATGAAGGGCTTGAGCAAGCAGATGTCTTATTTCCCCAGCATTACTGATGACATTTACATTTGCACAGGATCAGTTTATATTTGTCATTTAAAAACCTCACCAAGTCTTTCCTAGCCTCCATTAGTTCAATGTAAGCAGGTGTCCCTAGGGTCCTTTTATGCTGGGTCTCCAGCACTTGTACTTTATGGAGGAGTGTTTCCTGATGGACATAACTTTATATTTACACCTTGTAATTTGAGATCTCTGCGGTGTCATTGGTTTCTTGTAGTCCTCTAAGGCTGTGGTCAATGGGGCATGGAAATAGGCATCCCGGAGCAGGGATTCATTAAATTGAATGTGACCAATCAATGCAACAACTCAAAAATGTAGCAACCTGTGCTTCAGAAGAAAATAATATATCCTACCAGCTGATGAGAATGAAGAGTTATTTTCTTGCATGCTGCTGAGATGTGCATGAAGCTCCAGAGGACGAGAGTCGAGCTGTGAATCCAGTTTATGTAAATACCCACAATCGGGGTTACCTTCATATGTGTCTCGACCTGGTTGAGAATCATTGGTCTTCGGGGAGAATCTGGAGTTCCTGGAATATTTTTAGAAATGAGGATTGCAACACCTTTTTTTATTTATTTATTAAGGACACTATTGTTTAGATAAATCAAGGGGTAATGTCTGTTAAATTATCTAGGGACTGAATCAGTGAGTATCTCATACAAAGGCTATGTCAATTTTCTCCGTGTATAGTGAGTGGAGCATATGTAATACCTTTGTTTGTATATTAAGGCCCTTGGCATACATAGATAATATGTAAAGTTTAGTTTTAATAACAGACTTCATTAATTGATTAACAGGGGGCAATTCCCAGAACTGCAAGACCTGGGAATGGGTGGTAAAATACGGCTTGAGTGCAAGGAAAGTCCCAGAGCAGGACCTGATGATCAGAAAAGAAAGAGAAAAACTAAAAGAAAAGGAGGAAGGGCAGAAAGGAGAGAAGACATTACAACGAAATCTTACAAAGACATGAACAACAAGCACTTGGTTCTAGAATACAACCAGCAGTGGTGAAACACGTTTCATAAGGCCATCCACTGATCTGCATCTCTCTTGTCCGCGTTGTTTCCATAGCAGTCAGGTCATCATTTAATCAATCCTGGGATGAGTGGCTTATGGTCAATCAGTGGATTACTTATTGGTATTCTCCTGTGCCTCCTTGGTGTTTTCCTTCCAGCTCCTGAACCTTGTACCTTCTCCTTGTTCCTTGGTGTGAGAGTTAGTGCAAGTGAATTCCCCCCCACCATTGATTGTCTGCTGCCCTGGATTTCCTTATCCAGTGGCAGCACACCTGCTTGTCTAGTATGTCTTACCTGTCTCTCCAGGTCCTCGTCCCCTGTCCTGTGTTTTTGCACTATTCCATCTAGTGTCCTTAGTGGCAATACACTTTGTTCCATCTTGCAAATGTCTTTAACCTTTAACGGGTGGTCTATCTGCTGGTAGTTTCAGTCTGCAACCTGCTGGATGTGCGCCGCGTGTCCTCACCATTAGAGGCTCCAGTGAAGACCAGGCCCCAGTTATTATTATTATTATTAATGCTTATTTATATATTTCCACAAATTGTCTGCAGCACTTTACAAAGAACATTAGACATTAACACCAGTTCCTGCCCCTATTGGAGCTACATACTAAGGTCCCTAACACATACATACACACACAGGTTAATTTAGTCATCAGTCAATTAACCTACTAGAATGTTTATGGGGTTTGGGAGGAGACCAGAGCACCCGGAGGAAACCCACGCTGACAAAGGGACAACATACAAATGCCACACAGACATAGCCTAGACTGGAAATTGAACTCATAACCTTAGCGCTGTGAGATACAAATGCTACTCATTGAGTCACTGTGCTCTGTGCCCTGGTTGGCAAGCCTGTGTAACAGCAGGGCACAGGGTAGCCAATTGATCAAAAAGACTGATGGCTGAGGTAAAATCCACAAAGGTACTAAATATTTTGATTCAGAAATGATTCTGATAGAGGTCGTAGCATTTGTTGCTGCTGGAGTGTAACCCACTATAAATCCTGGTAGATTTCAATATGATGACCATCAAATTCTATAACCTCTTGCTTTCTTGCATTTTGTAAGATCTGCTCCTTGAGGATATAATAATGTAGTCAGCAGAACACATCCCTGGGACATCAGGCTGTTCACACCTCAAGGGTGTAGAGCTTGTTGCGCTCTATCAAATAGGATGATATTGTCTGGTTGGGCATCTATTAGTTTATTGTAGATAAGTAATGGTTACTGCTTACTACATCTGGACAGAATCCATTTGATTAAGACTGGCGAAGGCGAGAGAGCTAATTTTTTAGCGTTCATAGTCATTTGTGTGGATAATCTCTCCAATAGACGTATTTCCAGGTCTTGAATGTCCTGTTGAGTTGGGATAGAGTCCAATTTACATAGAATTTGTCCCACTTACTGGTGAGAGAATGCTAACTGACTATGGCCTGGCAGAAGGTGAATTTGACATGGTATCAGGAGTGTCAGTTGTGGACGGCAGATCTAGAGGAGCAACTGATGTTCTGAGAAAGTGGCAAAAATCAAATTTGAGAGTCTGGGGTTGAGGAGGAGCAGCCATCCTTTTATCTGAACCTTTCTTTTCCCATCAGTGAGGTATATAATATAGAGTAAAGAGGATTGCGCTCATAGCACCCATAGATTCATCTAGGACTGCATAGCCAGTTATATTCGCATTAATCCAGATGGATTTATGTAGGACAGTGGATCACATGATGAATGAGCACAGGACTAGTAATAAGCTGCTTTGCTTATTCTGCATTCTGCTTGGAATAGTTAATTAGGGATATCTGGATCAGAATTGTTTTAGGTACAGTGAAAGTAAACACCTGGTGGTAAGAAGTGAAATTGTAGACATCAGCCTAAGTTTACCTATGAATACTATTATTGATTACCACAAGGTTGGTAATTCAAGATGTACAGAACCACACAGCTCCTATGGGGATCTCCTTTAATAGTAAGGCTGGCAGCTGGTTCAGTTGAGGTCTTCACATCAATGGCTGTCAGAGGCGAGATCAATGTAGCTGTAGATGTCAGCTGGGGAGGAGGGGTAATGCTTACCTGGTTCATAGGTGCCTGTGGGTATCCTCAGGGCTACAAATCATCAGGTCAGCACCACGGCCAGGTGGGAAAGTCCTAACATTCCCGCTATCTCAATTCACTTCCACAGCTGCCAGAATAGGGAGAGGGGGAAGGAACAACAATCTAGTCCTCCTATCTGCTGATTCACCTCGATGCAGCTGCACTGGTGAGACTGTCTGCGCGGAGTAAGATATCTGGGGAGACTGCAGTGCCAGGGCCTCCCATGTACAGAGCCTTCTTCCCCAGTGAGCAGGCACTGCAAGTGCAAAGAGGATGGGTAGACCCAGGGCACCCTGTCAAGCAATGACCCTTAGGCCTTGTAAGGCCAACAACGAGGAAGGACTAGGATTCTGGGGAACAGGTGGGTGTAGATATCTAGGTTTTTAATCTATTTTTGGCTGTCAAGGACATCACTCAAAAGAATTGCATCTGACTGGTTTCCTAGTTGCGTGACTAATTTCATTAAGTTGATTGGTTATGGAGTGGGAGAGTACCAAGTGCATTATGTTTTATGTAACAGCTGCATGAGTGTTCTTGCTTACAGAAATTTGCACATAATTATGGCTAAATATTTCTGCACATGAGCATTGCAAATAAGCCCAATACTTACGCCATGTCAGTAGGGTAAGTTCAACTCTGAATTAGTGCCATCAGTATCTGCTTTATTAGTCGCCTGCCTCATATTGAATAGGACCCCTTCTGCAATCAGAACAGCCTGAATAGTCTGCTGCATGTAATGGTGGATTGGCAACAGGCCTTTCCGGGAAGTTTCCCGGTAGGCTGGTACCCTCATGAGGCCACACGGAGGCCGCCTAATCAGCACAGCACTTTTTTTTGGTGAGTGGGTTGAAGCTGGCTCCTTTCCTGTCTCTGCGGGGCTGCTGACTGCAGGATCTGTGAACAGGTACAAATGTGTGTGTGTGTACCTGGAGTGCAGTGTTTGTCTGTATATATCTGGGTTGCACTGTGTGTGTATGTGTATGCATGGAGTGTACTGTGCATGAGTGTATGTGTTTATGCAGCGCTTTGTGTGTGTGTATATCTGGGTTGCACTGTGTGTGTATGTATGGAATGGATTGTACTGTGCATGTGAGTGTATTCAGCCCCGCCCCCTGTCAATCACTCCTGTAATCTCTAGTGTTTCAGGGGATGGGCGGGGCTTGATGACATCATCAAGCCCCACATATCCCTAGTAACGCTAGGGAATACAGGAGTGTTGATTGCTGGTGGGGCTTGCAGGAGCTTTGCCGGCTCTCCCGGGGTACCGGAAGAACTGCTCAAATTTTGGGAGTCTCCTGGATATTCTGGGAGAGTCGGCAAACTTGGTATGAAGTGTTTTGTGTCTATGTGTGTGTATGTAGTGCATTGTGTGTGTGTTTGGAGTGCACTGTGTGTGTGTGTACGAAGTGTACTGTGAGTTTGTGTGTGTATGTGTGTGTTTGGAGTGCACTGTGTGCGTGTATGGAGTGTACTGTGTGTTTGTGTGTGTGGGTGAAGTGTACTGTGTTTGTGTGTGTTTGGAGTGCACTGTGTGTTTGTGTGTGTGGGTGGAGTGTACTGTTTTTGTGTGTGTTTGGAGTGCACTGTGTGTGTATTGATTGCACTGTGTGTGTGTGTGTGTGTGTGTGGTGTACTATGTTTGTGTGTGTTTGGAGTGCATTGTGTGTGTGTGTGTGTGTGTGTGTATGTATGGAGTGTACAGTGTGTTTGTGTGTTTGGAGTGCACTGTGAGTGTGTATCTATATGGGATGCACTATATGTATTTATCTGGAGTGCAGTGTGTGTGTGTATAAGCAGAGCCGCCGGAGGGGGAATGCCTGTCACGGATCTGCACTGTGCTGATTTAAAAAAGAATTCAATTTATCCTTTTTTTTATTTTATTAATTTGAAAATGCTGACTGCCTTTATGGAAATAGTAGCAGTAGTCAGCACTATACTGCAGGGGTTGTGCCATGCAATAGCAGGATTGTCCCTGATTGACGTCTATGATCCACCTATGAGCAGCTATACAATACTATTCATAGGCAAATCAGAAATGTCAATCAGTGACAATTAGAGAGCTAGAGTGATGGGGATAAGGGAGATTAGAGGGAATACAGAGAGAGGGTGCTGGGATAGAGAAGGGATACAGGGATAGGACAATCAAGAGAATATGAATGTATTTCTTGGATAGATAGTTATGTGTATTTGTTTGTGTGTGACAATAGTTATGTGTATTTGTGTGTATGTAACAGTAGTTATGTATATTTGTGTGTGTGACAATAGTTCTGTGTATTTGTGTGTGTGACAATAGATATGTGTATGTGACAG
>WWET01000680.1:161274-182265 GCA_011038615.1 Limnodynastes dumerilii | reverse complement strand
CGATGGAGGAAAGAACATCTTCAGCTGCGTGTCAACAGGAGAAGATGATCCTTGAAAAAGAACATTTGAAGGCTTCCCAAGATGCGGACATCAAATGGTGAGTGTAAAAATATTTTTTTATATTTTATACACACGATACATTGCACACACTTCACTTACATTAGGAGAGATGACCACTGAAGGTAAGTGCACTCATGTAGGGGACATTGTTAGTTAGGAAAATATATTTTTTACATGCATACTTTATTTTTGCAATGTAGGGGTTAATGTATGTCTTGCGTTTTTTGTTGTTGTTTTTTTTAACACAGTATACGCAGTGTGATTAGATTACAACTGTAACCATGTTGTGCTGATAGAATTACAAGGATCAGCTTTGCTGATTATTATTGGTTATCCCTATGCTCTGTTATCTAAAGCTGCATGATTACAACTGTAACCATGTTGTGCTGATAGAATTACAAGGATCAGCTTTGCTGATTATTATTGGTTATCCCTATGCTCTAGGTTGTTATCTAAATACTCTCCCCAGCAACCATTCCGATATCGGTGAAAGTCTTCAGATGTTGCAAGATATTCAGGGAAGCGCCAAATACGAGCTTGGTAATTTGATAATGATAGATAATGACACATGATTCGATATTATAATATCGTGTATATTAGTTGTTACAACATGAGACATTAGAGAATCAGCACAAACTCAATGCGGAACAAAGTATGATGAACAGCTGAACAAAATTTAAAAGACCTATCAGATGAGTTTAAAATTCTCCACGGATCAGTTAAATGTAAATTGACTTGCATTGCCACTACGTGGCGCCACGAACGATGGATGGATGGGGAAACCGGTGGCGATTTATCCACAGTAGGATCAACCACCATGTTAAAATCTCCCCCTACAATGAATGGGGCGATTGGGTGCTGATTCAACACGGCTGTCAGGTCCTCGAAAAATTCCCCACCTCCCGAGTTAGGTGCAAATATGTTGACCAAAGTATACTTAGTTTGATAAATAGTGATACCCTGCACCAGGTATCGTCCCTCGGGGTCAATGACCCTCTCTCCCAGTCTATATTGCAAATCCTTATGCAAAAGAATAGCCACCCCCCCTGGATTTGTTCTAATATGAAGCTGTGACACACTCCCTTATCCAGGGCGCCCTGAGTGTTGAAGAATCCCCTTCCACCCAGTGGGTTTCCTGTAAAAAGACTATGTCTGGCCTCAATTTCTTAAGGTGTTGAAAGACCCTCTATGCTTAACCGTAGAATTAAGGCCTCCCACGTTCCAGGAGATCACCTTAAACCATGTCTTAATGATTGTGGGTGAGGGTGTATATGTTGGTGTTGGCGCGGTCATCCTACCTCCAGAGCATTTTCCAGCGGTGAATGCTGAAAGCAAAGGTCAAGTCGTGCCAAAAAGGCATCTCTTCCTTGGATTAAAGAATCACATTTCTGAGAGAGAGAACATATGTATAAGACTTTATAATAATTCTGATGAATTTGTAATGTAAACAAACAGGCACAGTGTGCATTCCACATATTCTTATCTATTATCTAAACTTAAACAAGGTGCACTACCCTAGTTTCCTAGGGTGTGGACTTGTAAAAACCTTAAATTCAACATCAAAAACATGGTAAACATTGTGTAGATTAGTTTCATCTACAAGTTTTCAAGAAGACCAAGGGGGGATCATAAGGGAAATAAAATGAGGGAAGTTTAAAGTTAAGCTATATATTACCACTATCAGCCCTCCAGTTCCCTCAGAGGGTGAGTCGGGGGGATGGGATGATTTTGCAAAAACTCTTTTGCTTCTGTGGGGTTGGTGAAGAAATATGTCTGCCCATCTGCAAAAAAAGTCTTAATTTTTCTGGATAACAAGGCAAATTTACGCCTTGTAAATCTTTTGCCCGATAATCAAGAAATTTGGCGAAAACTGGGTGTGGACGCGCACTTCTATCAGAACGTTCCTGTCCCAGTCTGTGCGCCCTTTCAATTTCGAGGGAGATCGTTAGCAATATCAATTCCCAACTTCATTGGGATAGACTTAGTCAGAAATTCCAATAACTTCTCTCCCTTTACTACCTTGGGAATGCCTATAAAGCGAAGGTTATTCCTTCGGTGCCTATTTTCTAAGTCGTCTACCTTCTCTCTAAGTGTTTGAATAGTGGTTAACTGACTATCAGTTATAGATTGCATTCTATGAGAATGGTCCTGCACATCGCTAGAACGCTGTTCCAGTGCAGTAATCCCAGTGGTGTTGGATTACATTTTAGAGAGAGAAGCATCAAATAGTGTTTGAATTCGTTCTAGTTTTTTTTTTATCAATTTGCTGCATGATACAAATAGTTCTCTAGCCATGGCAGCTAACGATTCTTGGGAGAGAGAAATTCCCTCAGGTGATGTTACTGTGACTGGGCAATCAGGGCTTTGCTCCTGTCTAGCAGGAGAATTAGGTGCAGTTTTTGGTGCTGTTTGCTTAGTTTTATTAGTTTTAGAAGTTGAAGGATTTTGAGCATGTTTTGGTGGCATGCTTTCTAGAAATTTGTTCATGCCCCGTGGGCAGGGAGTGAGAGGATACATTTTAAGAAGCTGGATTAGTATTTGTGCCTCTTTTTTTTAGTTTAGTTTTTTTTATTTATTATTAATCTGTTTTTTTTTAGCCTGTAAGAATGTAAGAATAGCTGGTAAGTATTTTGGTTAGTCAAAGATCCTCAGGTTATATCAGCAACCTCACCTCACAATGGGCCTGATCCAGAGCTACGAAATTTCGCACGGCGGGCGAATGCGTGCGTGGCCCAATATCACAAGTGGTCACCCTTTCCTTAGTCTACATTGCTAATACATATCACATTTTATTCTGTGTGCTAGGCCGTAATGGATGTACTTGAATACCAGTTTTTTTTACAGTAAATAACCTTACAAACAAACTATTTCAATATAAGTAAAATCCAGTTAGCACTTTAGTTACTCACGGAACCCAAACCAAAATGTCCATGAATAGCAAGAGGAATATAGATTGTCCAACACGTATTCAAATGGGATATTATTCACAATAAAATGTATGGCTTCAAGATAGCGATATCACCCAAGCTATCCTCACACCTCTTGCTAATCTTATGGATCCTGGGACATGGGCTAGTAATAATTTGATTCTAATTGTTCTGTTAAAAACTTTTCTGTCTAGGCCTGAGGTGTGTCACAGAGAGTCAATGATCACTTTTATAGAGTTGATGCAGGAAGTCCTGTGTGGTGTAATATCTCGTTATCCTAGGGATGGCGAGCAATAGTCAGTAGTGTTCAGCTGTAATGTAACAACCAGACCAACCCCCAGCAGAGATCCCAGCACATGGACTTGCAGCGTTCCAGTTCTAGTTAGCTCAGTCAAGAACCAACTCCCATCTAGGCTTGAGGTGTGCGACAGGGAGTCAGCTCTCAGTAATAAAGTTGGTGCCGTCAGCAATAACTTTTTACCTCAGGAGTGCGACAGCCAGACCAGCCTCCAATATTGTTCCCAACACAAGGGTTATCTGTGTCTTTGGTTCAAAAATATTCAACTAAAGTTGTCTCCCGTCTAGGCTGAAGGTGTGCCACAGGGAGTCAGCTTTCAGTGTTATGGAGTAAGTCCAAGCAGTCCCATTCAAGCAGGTTATTAACACACAGACCTCCTCAATAGTAGTTTTGCTTTGTAGGCAATGTTTAAATGTAGTTTATCCTTCGCAGAGTTATTACAGTGCAGTTGATCACTGACCATACACTTCACACAAAATGGCCGCCACAGGCTTCCCATTCCCATTTGACACAACAATCTATTCGGAGGGTACCTTAAAGTGCAGGGAATTCCTTGCTTGCTGCAGTGTTTGATCAAGCTTTGTGTTTGCTGCATGGGAGTGTGCTAAGGGCCAGGCAATATACTTATGGCCAGCTAATGCAGCTTTTGACTCCACGCCTTCTAAGATGGCGGACAGCCGCAGCGGGGACCCACGCTTTGGGCCGGACTCCAGGGAAGCAAGTTTCTCCGTTCCTATCCACACCAGATTTAAGCTTCCACCTCGTCAGCATTCAAAGGGAGGTTTACAGGAAAATAAAAGTCGCAGAGCTCTCAAGAAGAATGGCGGAGTTGAGAGCCACGCGACGGAGTTGTTCTAAAATGCGGCCATACAGGATGCACCGCCCACTGGAAGTCCTAGAGGTGTTTCTTTGTTGGCCCGTAAACATCTTAATTTCAGTGTTGAATGGGTTCAGATAGACATGCATGGTCGGTTTGTTTTCCTCCATGTTAGGATCTCTTCAATTCCATTTGTAATAAAGGGGATATATATTCCCCCCCACTATTTAATCATGGTGCTCAGGAAGGTGGCTGTGTTCCTTTCGTCTATGACTCATTCTTGTGTGATATGCCTAGGAGATTTTAACATTATTATGGATAGACATTTAGATAGATGAAATGAGCAGATAAGCCTCCGGACCCCGGCCTCAACTGCCTTCTCAAAGCTAATACAGGAAATGGGTCTGGTGGATGACTGGCGCTTTTATCACCCGCACCAACAATATTATTCCAGTCATTCTACTACTCATAATGCTATGTCCTGTATTGATTTGGCACTAGTGTCCTGTAATTTAACTCCTTATAATATCTTATATATGCATTATTCTACAAGGGAAATTGAATCCCTTTTGGCTCACCCGCACGGGAGCAAGACTGGATTTGATTGCTATTTGGGAGGATACTTTGCAAATAATGAAGGGACTGCTTCTGCTGTGACTGTGTGGGAGGCATTTAAGACTGTTTTTAGGGGATCTTTCATTAAGGCAGTGGCATTTTTTTTAAAGCATTTCATTATTGTAAGGAACAAGATCTAGAACAGCAATGTAGAGAACTTGAAACTAGATACCTAGATTCTGGGTCAGTGGTGGATACACAAGCCTGGCGTGTGGTACAAACGCAATGGCTGGACCATTTCTATGATAAGTCCAAACGATGGCTCCTTTTTGTAAGCCACTCTCTGTATTACCAAGCAGATGCAGGGGGTAGTTACTTGGCCTGTTTAGCCAGAGAATTATCTGAATACACTGCTGGTAACAGGGTAGATCCAGAACTACGTTTGCCGTCAGTTTATTTGCGGAGCGTATTTTCGTGCGTGTAAATTCGCTACACTCCCCTCGGCACACCCCTTGCACGGACCTATTTTGTCAAGATATTTTGTCAAACCCTACCTTAACTTTTTCCAACGTAACCGCAGCCATACGCACACGTACGTATGGGCTGAACGAATTTACGCAGCTAAGCACGCCCATACTGTACACTTTAAATACCACCCCCTGCCTACTTCATGTATTTCAGACGTATTTTCGAGTAACGTAAAATTGGCACGCCCACACGTAAGTATTTATGTGACACATACGTGATTGACCCATACGTTCACAATTACGCTACGCTAAGGTGCGTATTTTCTATGGAGCGCATGCGCAGTGCGTTCAAAACAGCAATTTTACGTCTCAGCCATGCGTAAATTCGCTCCGACGCGTAGTTCTAGATCAGGCCCAACAGCTGTAGACTGGGTTCTGATATTGCTGAGGTCTTTTTTCAATATTACCATAATCTGTAAGTTACCAAGGCCTCTTATAACACTGAATATCTGAATATTTAGACACCATAATATTGCCCTCCCTCCCACAGGACTCTGCTAGCATTCTCAATGGGCCCCTTATGGCAGATGACACAATTAAATCTTTCCCTCCACATAAAGCCCCAGGAATTGACAGGATTTCATTTGAAGTTTTAAAAACATTTGGTGATTTTTTTTGTCCCATTGCTACTTAAACAGTTTAAATATTTTCTTGATTGTGGTGCATTCCCCACCCACATGTCAGAAGCCCTAATAGTGAACATTCTTAAGACCGGCAAAGACCCACTTCAACCGAAATCCTATTGCCCTATTTCCCTATTATCCACAGAGGTCAAGGTCTTGTTGTGAAAAGTCTAGTGGTCAGGTTGAATTCTGTCATTACCCAAATTATACATCCGGACCAGAACTACTCATTTGAGGTGACTCTTTAGTCACATCCAGTTATCTAAACGCATGGCGCCAGGTGCTGCGGTAGTGTCACTAGACGCTCCTAAAGCCTTTGATCCAGTGGAGTGTGTCTATTTATGGAGGGTACTTCCAAATTTGGTTTTGGTACTAGGTTTATTGCCTAGATGAAATTACTATATTTAGCTCCAGGAGCAAAAATTAGTGTTAATGGCCACACCACAGTGCCCTTTCTTCAGGTAGAGGCACGAGACAGGGCTGTCCATTGTCCCCGGCGTTATTTGCCATTGCTATAGAGCCTTTGGCTTGTCTGGTAAGCAATGATCAAACCAAAAATTATACCAGCGCCTTATCATGCATTAATACAATAGAATTATTCCAGTGTCCAGATAGTCAACAAATCTAAGATAGAGAAATGTACCACTGTCAACTTTTTAATTTGTTCCTTCGGTCTTTGCACTGGGAAGCGTTCTATTATTCCTTCTTTTTCCCACGTAATGATCCTTCCTTCTTCTTCACTTAAATCAACAGTCCTCCAAGACAAAAACAAAGAGCAAACGGAAAATCCCCCTAGTGCAGCACCGACACCAATGGGTAAGAGAGGTATATATACGACGTCCTACTCACACTGTTTGGGCCTGATCCAGACCTACGCTCCTGTGCGTAGCGTATTAACGCCAAACGTACCACCGATGCATGGTAATAGGCTCGGCAAACCCTACCCTAAATTTTGTGTTCGTACCCGCGGCCGTGCGTACATTCATTGCGTATTAACGACACTTAGCACGGCCATACTGTACAATTTAAATGCCTCACACCGCCCTCTGTGCGCAGTTACGGCTTTCGTATGGCAGGCACGCCCCCATGATCGGTAATAAAAAGCGGTTACGTTTAAGGCCCATACGCAAAGATTTTCAGATCGTAACATGAGCATATCATCTGCCTCATTTATGCGCAGTAAGTACTAATTTCCGTTTTTACGCATACGACCGCCGCATACCCGCACAGGCACAGGTCTGGATCAGGCCCTTTATCTCTTGTTACACTGCATAAAATTTATTCTTTCCTTCCCCCGTCTTCCTTCCTCAAAACACTTATCCTCAGATATATGCAAGACAAAAAATATGTCTTCCTTGTGCAGCAAACTTCACATTCATTCTCTCTTGTTTCATAGCATTGAAATTGATCTCTCTTTTTCATTTTCAAGATTTTCTCTTTTCAATCCTGGGCAGCACCCTCCGGAATAATATGTACATAACAAGGGAAAGAAAAACACAAGGCGACTCTCGTCGTTTGATAACGTAAATCACAACGGATCCTTTACACAAGTTACTCACTCACCTATTTCTTCCCCAGCTTTTTCACAAATAAAAAGAGGAAAGAGATATACAAACACTTACTATAAAGGGGATTGAACAAATTGAAAAAACTCCTCGAGGATGTTACACGCTGCAGGAGAAATCCTAGCAGGTTATGAAGTTCCCCTTCTGAGTTTATGGGCCTGTTTTCCCTTAGCTGTCTGCTAATTTAGTCTCCCTTGCCTGAGGTTGCTGCTGATTGGTGAGAGGTTCTTTAAATAGTCTGAACCTGGGAAATTTCCCTGTCGGCTATAGCATCTGGTGTATCCTGTGTCCTGCTTGCACTCTGATCGAGTGTTCTCCTTGTGCTTCTGCCTTGGATTTATTTTGTGTTTATCCTCTGTTTATCCCCTTACCCTTGCCTTCCTCTGTCTTGTTGTCTGCGGCTCTCAGTGTGTGGCGCGAGTGGCTTGCTGCTCGCGCTGGCAGCTGAGCTCTCTTGTCTGGTACAGCACTCTCCTTGTCGAGCGTTGTGAGTTTTCCACCTCTCACTTTCTCTACCCGCTCTAAGTTCTTTCCATCTACTCAGAGCTCTGTTTTTGTGCCGCTGTACATTTCACCCCTGCAGTGTGTATTCCGCTGTGTGTACCATACTCGCAGTGTGTATCCCGCTGTGTGTACCATCCTCGCAGTGTGTATCCCGCTGTGTGCACTATCCTTGCAGTGTGTGTGCTATCCCTCCAGCGTTAGTCGTTGTGTCTGTCATCCCTCAGCCAGTGGAATCTGGCCTCGGGTTTTATCTGCATCGTTCCTGGTACTTTCCATACCGCCCTGTGTATTCCTCAGTGTTTACTTCTCCACTGTTTCCAGCTTCAGTTTGTAGAGTGTGACTTGTATCTGTCCTCTGGAACCTGCCTGTGGGGCACCTATTACTACATTGTAGCCTCCAGTGCCAGCTTTTCATTCACCTGCTGACTCTTGCTATTACCACCTTGCAGTTTCTCAGGTGCTTGTTGGAGTCCTGTTTGCTCTGTCCACTTAGGTGGATCCTGGTTTTCCTCCATACTTACCTTACCTCTGTTCTGTTTCTGGTCTGTGGGTTCCAGCAGTTATCTTGTATGCCTGAGTTCCTGCTTATCATCTTGTATGCTCAGGTTTATGCTAATTGTTTGGCTATACACTATTCTGACTAATTGTTTTGTGAGCAAGGGTTCCTGCAGAGTCATTCTTGTGCAAGGGTTCCTGGTTGTGAGCCGGTTCAAGTGCAGGCACCTTCGCTGCAGATCTTCTTTGGGCGCTATCATCGGGGCCCGCAACCTGCCCCTTTCCTGCAACTAAGTCCATCCCCACCATCAGGGGCTCTGGTGAATACCTGGTTTCGGGTTAGACTCTGCACCCCGGTGAGAAACTCCCTTGGTGACTGTAACAGAGGAGATACATTCACCCAACTAGCAAAAAGAGAAGCCTTTTGGATATATTGTCTAAATACATTAGTCCCAAAGGGCTTAATGAAAATATAGAGATTAGTCATTTCTAAACAATCTAAGTCATGATATGGAATATTGGTTTCTTATAATAATCAATTGGACATATATTATATCTATATGCAACTATTATATTACCTAATTTTCAGATGAATTTATTGACTAATAGTACAATTAATAATGGAGTATTCCTTTGGAAGTTTGTCTATAGATAGCCTCTATGAACAACAATACTGACACCAACAAAATACTGTGGAAATATCAACTGCCAAATTTTTATCTATATTCGCTGTAGCAATCGGTCATAATTATTCTACTTTGTCTCTGTTGTAGAGTCTTTATTTATTTATGTTACCATTATTATTACTATTGATATTACTGTAATACTCCTTGTCTTGCATCTGAGATAAATTTTGAGCTTCATGGCAAAGGCTGTGAATACTTATGTACATGTGATGTCTTTTTGTTTTTGATTTTTAATAAATTAGCAAAAATCTCCAATAAAAAAAACGTTTTCATGTTGTTATTATGGGGTACTGTGTGTAGAGTTTTGAGGGAAAAATTAATTTAATCAATTTTGGAATAAGGCTGTAACATAACAAAACATGGAAAAAGTGAAGCACTGAATACTTTCCAGATAATCCCAGAGAATCTTTTGCTTGGGGATAAATTTGCATTAATATCAGTAGTATGGCTGTCAACATGTTCCCACCCACTCACATGTCACTGAGACCCCTTCATATGACACCTTGACCACTTGACATAATTAATTTAACTATAGAAGTTATAGAGTTGGGGTATTTACAGTGTTCAGGCATTATGTTATTGTTAGTTGCATGCCGGTTGTAACATGACCCTGAGGCACTTAGATTACCACATTTTGTGCAGAATGATAAATTACTGGTTTCTGTGCAGCAGCAATGGAAATAAACTGCAAGGTAATTATACCTTGTTACTGAGTTAAGTTCCACTCTGATTTAAAACATCAGTATGTGCTTATTTGGATAACTTGTCTCGTATTGAGTAGGACCCTCTTTTCTACCATCAGAAAAGCCTCATAACATTTGTTCAAGAATCTGGTGCATGTTGATAATCAACTGCCAATCTCCCGTTCACCACATTCCAACATTGCTCTACTGGGCTGCACATGATTTAAATCCTCACCTTCACAATGCAGAAATCACTTATTTCAGCAATTGCAGGATGAAAGGGTATATTTTTTCTCAGTTTTTTTCTCACAATCAAATTTGCCCTTTGAATTTCAAAAAGACAAAATAATCAAAAAAGTAGCAGAAAACCAAATAAAAATACCAAAATACTTTCCAAAGTGTATTTCTTGGACTTGCAACAAGAAGTCACCACTGCACAACGCCACTTGGGTTTCATTGCCATGTAACTTACTTGGTCCATATATACTAAGCTGTGGGTTTTGAAAGAGTGGAGAGTTTGCCCATGGCAACCAATCAGATTATAGGTCTTATTTAACTATTGCATTCTAGAGAATGTCAGCTAGAATCTGATTGGTTGCTATGGGCAAACTCTCCACTCTTTCAAAACCCACAGCTTAGTAAATCTGGACCATTTAACTCTTTCTCTTTGAAATTGTATATCTCTAAAGCTGGCCATACACTAGGCAGATTATCAATCCCAGCAGGGAAAGGTCCGATAAATGGGATGATTTTCACCTCACGAAAAGGTCCTGATATTGGCACCATATACTTCCCCTGCTTTGATTGATTATCTTAGCAGAAGAATCTTGCAGCTAGGCTATTGGGTGGTTGCAAAAGTTCTGCTGCACGGAGCAGAACCTCTCACAGTGACAGGCAGCTTGCTCCTGATATAAATCAAACAGGTTTAAAAATCAAATAATCATACCAGAGCGTTTATTTGAAGTTTTAAAAATTTATCATGGCCACTAAATAGAGTAATTATTTGCCCAATCACCTGATAATTGGACGATGGGGCAAATAATCACTCTAGTGAATGGTCAGCATTAGGCTGGGTACACACATCTTGTCAGATCTGTAGTAACAATAATAGCCCCAGCCTGCTTATAGATATCCCCATTCACACTGCTGTCCAGTTTTCTGTGGCTTGTTTCAAAACTGTTCCAATAAAGTTTCTGCAATAATATGGTGATACACCAGGTGGTGCTATTCAGAAACAAGAATGGGAATCGCTGCAGTAAAAATTGTCAGTACACACAGAAGTTTTTTTTTTTTACAGACATTAGGACATAATTGATCAGAAAAAGTAGATGTTGTTGATGCCTATGTAAAAGTGGGTCAGGCTCCGTACGATCCAAAACCACACACAATGGTACCTCCGGATGGTATGTACCATATGCATAAACAGCAGCTAAGATCAATGCAGCTACGTAACTAAATATGTTGCGTAACATTAGGTTATTACACTTTACTGTATCCTGCTAAAAAAGGTTATGAATATTGTGGACACTTCAATAGATATGTGAACGCACTTAAACAAATACAAAATAATTGTTCCCCAAAAAATCTAAAATTTAATTATGGAATATTATTAAAAATGTAAAACAACAGAATACTCCATCAACATTTTTATGACTGCAGAAATGTGATGATAGTTGGACCTGAGTATGCTGTGTCATCCCCCTGGGCTTAGACATGAACTGTGGCCGCTGCAAAAGTGTTCTGTCTGTATACAGATCTGCCTGGGACACGCCCTTACTGTACACTGACTACGTGCCTCCTCCTCTTTCCTCCCACAACTCTTCAGAACATAAGCTGCCGCAGATGGCGTAGCATTAGGGTCTGAATGGGGTGGGCTGCAAATGTGTGCTCTTCTGTTCTACTCATACACATTCATAAATCATGCAGTGATACGTCAACTGGCATACACTCACCTCGGGACCAGGCCCAAGGTGTTGCTCTTTATAGCTGGAGAACAGACACACACACAATCCAGGTAACAGTGTGTAGCAATGGAAATGCCACAAAAAAATGAGGTTAGAATATAAAGCATAGAACGGTCCAGGACTGAGAATAAGAGGCAATAGTCAGTAGCACTGCACAGGTGCACTGTCCTGGATTGCGGAAGTAAAGGTACTAGTCAGGAGTCATACATCTCTGTACAATCCAGGTACCAGTATAGAGGAGCAAGGTCAGAGGTAAGAGGAAGAGTAATGTACACTGCGCAAATCCAGGATATGAGACAGTACCTGGCAGCACCAGAACTAGTAATCATTCAGGAAGTAACTGCAATGACCCAACCAGGAATGGCAGGAATGTGTAAGAGGTGGTCATTATACGTTACCAGCTGCACCTGAGAGATGGAAATGCAGAAGTCTAAAGGATTTGCTATGGTGGTCACTTGTGGTGGAAATGCGGAATGTTTTAAAGAAAATACTGACTAATTCCTAATCAGGATTGAAAAACAAAACAAAGGCCTTTTTTGCATTTAAACCCTTTATTTTTCTTTTAAACCAGTGTTTGCATTAATATTTTTATAAAAACAAATTGAAAGCTGCTAATTATATTAATACTGTGAAACATTGCTATGATTGTGTCAAATCATGTTTTAATACAGGGGTGGAACCATATTTCTGCCATTGGCCATTTGGATATTTATAACACCATTCGCGGCCATCCAAAATTATCAACTTAAAAATTTGCCAGCAATATTTGGTCAAAAATGTAATGAACTCCCCCTAATGTGAGCTTTGGAAAAATATGGTGATGGTGGCGGCGGCGGCCCGGAGATCCAGCTGCTACCCAATGCAGGCTGCTCCCAAATGAGAGTCTCCTGATTGGGATCCAGGAATAAGGATAGTTTCAGGGTCCCAGCTGTCACCAGGGGCCCAGGAGCAGATCAGGACCCGGAGCCTGCAAGACCCCGCCGTGCGACGCAGCCCTCACCTCAGGAGCGCTGAAAACACACAAAGTGATTTTGCGTCCTAGTGCACCGGAGACCTGGAGAGCACGTCCAGAAGCCAAGCCACACCCCCACTCCAGTCCCGTCTGCGGAAGGCCAGACCAAATGAGTTTGCAGGCTTTATATAGCCCTCGGACCGGAGGTTCCCCAGCCCTGATTTAATGCTTTTTAACATTCCCAATGTCAAGATATTAGGCTTTGATATGATTTATTTTATCGGTAAAACAGAATTTTCAAGAGGTGCACAAAAAACCCTTGCAGCAGTGACGTGATTAAAGGGGATGACCACTCTCTCCTAGATTCCAAACAATTATTCCCACAGAAAGGGGTCAAATAGTTATATCATAAATAATACAATATCACCTTTAAAACCGCGCTGTGGTACTGAATGTTCTTTCATATGTCTCTTTTCAGTTCTTGTATTTCAAAAGAGTCTCTTTTTCCTTCAGATTGCCAGAAGCATTCTACCAGATGGCGTACGCTCCATTCCTCCCGCTCATATACGTAGGTGGAAATATCAACGAGAAGACAGGATCATAGCGCACCAGAGTTTACACAGTAAGCCGATCGGAGACTATTGTACTTACACAAAAATCCTCTTGATGTCGGGCAAAATAAATGGTCTTTCAACTCCTCCTCCTCTACGTGTCCCTCCTTCCTTGGTTATTCCTTACTTCCACTCGGCAATCAAGTAGAAATAATGAGAAAAGATCCTGTGTAGTCTATTACCACTTTAAAGCGCAACGATAAGACATACACTTACACTCTTTTCATCTTGCATCAAAAAGCCCATCAAACGTTGTCTGTGCCCTCTATTGTCTCTCTAGTCGATATACTCCTCCTCATATGGGGAAACACAAAACAACAGCCCCAAATGTGCAGTGTATTTAGACAAGACAAAAGGGGTACAGCGAAATATACTCACAAAACACTCCTCTTGAGTGTGTGCCTCTGAACTCAATATCCCTCAGGCGTGGTCTCAGCTCCTTATGTCTGTCCAGTGGGCTTACGTCCAAATTCCCTGCAAAATCCTCTATCCGGGACCCAAATACTCACATGGAAAAAAAACCAGACACAGATGGTGCAATATGTCAAACCCTGCAAAACCAGAGTGTAAACAGTTTGCACTCACAAGCGGCCTCTCAACACATAAGTGTTCCTCTCAGGTACTCCACACTTGTTGCCTCCGTTCAGCAGCAGTAACCCAAATAAAATCAATTCAGTTGAATTCCTTTTTTAAAGGAGGGTCCTAGTCTCCCTAGTAATCTTTTATAATACGAAGGTTCATCAACCCAGCCATATTCTCTTCATTTTTAATGTTGTGCAGATTTTTACAATAAAAACAAATCAACAGCCAGCAGGGTGCGTGTCCCCCAGACACTCTGGTGTAACTAGTAGTCTTTAAACTTTCACCATATCACCAGAACCCGGGTATCCCATGGAAATATTATAAAGTTCAAAAAGTCCAAACAAAGTTTCTTTACCAGACCGACGGTGTAGATCTGCTCCACTGCTGTTATCAATAACCACCAACGCATTTCTACAAACTAATGTCTTTCTCAAGGTGTAAGATTCTATGGCTGAGGTGTTCCTTTTAAGGTGAGTTCAATCAGCGTCATTATCCTGCTGCCTGCCGATAAATATTGCTAAAACCATCCTAATTCCACATTAAACATTATATAATTAAAACCCTTTGATATATAACAGGGGTATACTGCGATACTCACGTGGAGCTGATTCTGCATTTTGCACTGGACACTTTAGTTGGAGGCTGCGGGAGTCATAGCCTGAGACTGTATCGGGGGAACTGAGGAGATTTGTCTTCATTACGGAGGGTGGCCACCCCTTAAACAACTAAATAAGCTGAGGAATTGAATGTGATACTTTGAGGACTAGGGCGCTTCTATCAACTCCCGGGGAACGGGTAATACCCTGCCTCTCAGTTATCCACAGCTGTTTTTCAAAATCATTGTTCACAACTATTGAATGCATTCTCCACTACTGCCGGTCTGGCAAAATATTTCTCTCCACTCCACTTTAAACCTGAATATCAGGGAAACCCCGCAAGCTGTGGGGTTAATTAAGGGAGATTCCACTGGAAAATCATTATATATATATTGTTCATTATTGAGCTCCACGTTTTTACATTTTAATTTTCATTTATTGAGATTGTATTAATAAATTTGTCTTGAACATCACTTTGCCATTTTTGTGTGCTTTCACCAGAACCAGCTTATTTATTTATTTAATTTTTTTCTTAGCGCTGTTACCATAGTGGTTGTGGTTTTGTTTACATTAGGGGAGAATAGCAAATTCTCCCATACAGCAGCTTCCTCCTAATTAGCGGCATAGGTTTTCTTTTTCTCTGTGTTTCCTCTTAGTCAGATGACAGTTTGGCTTTCCCTCTCTCTATGTACCATTTGGACAAAAGGCAGAGGGGTGGAGCTAAGGTCACAAGTGGGTGTTCCCTCTTAGTCAGGTGACCATAATGGCTTTCCCTCTCTCTGTGTACCTGTGACACCCCTGCAGTAATATTTACTCTGTATGTAACACCCATGCAATGCTGTGGAACGGGAGTGCAGGGTGCGTGAGGATTGTAGTAACATGCCAACTGATGTGAGCGCATGAAGTGGCATGAGGGAGTTGAATGGGTGAATGAGCGGTTGATAATGACTGTTGGAGGGGGTTGTTGCCTATAGGCAGTTGAGAGCTGAGGCGGACGGGAGAAGGAGAGTTTAAGGGAGCAGAAAGTGAAGTTGATAGGATCAGAGTGAGATCGGAGATTCAGGACAGCTGAGAGAATAAAGTGTGGGAGAAGGACAGAGACGGAGATAAAGAAAACTTTGACTTACCTGAAGATCCGGAGAGTGTTAGAGAGAAGTTGAGGACGGCTGAGGTGACGACGCGGTGAGAAGGCTGCGGTGGCTGAGGAGAAGGGTGATTGCGGACGATTGAAGATGGTGTCGGGGAGTGCCTGAGCGGCAGCGGGAGAACAGAGTTGGTGAGCGGAGAGGCTGAGAGTGGGAGCAGGAGAGAAACGGAGGAGGTCGGTGACCACAGAAGGTGTACAGCAGGTGATCAAAAGAGAGAGAAAAGAGAGAGAGACTGAAGGAGAGAAACGGAGGAGGTCGGTGACAACAGAAGGTGTACAGCAGGTGATCAAAAGAGAGAGAGAGAGAGAGAAACTAAAGGCAAGAGCTATAATCGGCAGAGAGCTGTAGGAGCTGCTGCCTTAAATAGTAGCTGGAGGCCAGTGATAGGCTGAGAGCAGCACGCGCCCTGACAGCAGCAGAATGCGTCCTGGTTACTATGGTAACCCCAGGACGCATGGGAGAGGAGACGGCGCCTGACGGACGCTGGGGAGAGCGTCCTGGCTGCTAGGCAACAGCCAGGACTCGCGCCGGAGGCATGACAGGCTCCGACGCAGGGTCAGCGGGGGATGCGGCGCCAGAGGCACGGCGGAGGCTACCGCACGTGACAGTACCCCCCCCTTGATGAGGGGTTAACAGACCCCTAGGCCTGGGTTTACCGGGGAATCTATTATGAAAGTCTTTGATGAGGCTGTTAGCATGAATGTTCTTGGCCAAGACCCATTCCCTTTCTTCGGGTCCATAACCCTTCCAGTGGATTAAGTAGAATAGAGAGCCTCGAACCTTTTTAGAGTCCAGGATGGACTCAACCTCATATTCCTCTTGTCCATCTAACAGGAGTGGCGGTGGATTAGAAAGACCAGTAGACCTGAATCTGTTGGAGCTCCGGTAAGGTTTTAGAAGAGAAGAGTGGAAGGTGTTCGGAACTTTCAGACTCCGAGGAAGCTTCAATTTGAAGGCGACAGGATTGACTCTTTTTATGATTAAAAAAGGTCCAATGAATCGGGGTCCTAGTTTCTTAGAAGGTTGGCGGATTCTCAGATTTTTGGTAGATAGCCAGACCCTTTGGCCCACCTTGAAATGACACGGTTGTCTATGCCTGTCAGAATTAACTTTGGAACGAAGGCCGGCTTGATGAAGAGAGGCTTTGACTTTCTTCCAGATGATTTTGAGATGTCTGATGGTGTCTTGAATCTCGGGACAGGAGGATGAATGAGTGGAAAATAAGGACCCTGCACGAGGGTGGTAACCCCACACACACCAAAAAGGAGAGACACCTGTAGCTGAGTGAAGGGAGTTGTTGTAGGAGAACTCTGCCCATGGTAAATTCTGAGACCAATCATCTTGAAATCTTGAAGAGTAACAACGGAGGTATTGCTCCAGCACCTGGTTGAGAGCCGGAGTGAGAGGGAACAGATCGGTGGTGTCGGAGGCAACGGTGTGTGAGAGCAGGACCCAGAGTAAAGTGGAGAGAGAGACATTAAAGCTAAGTTAGGGCAGAGTAGAGATCCAAAAGAAAAGCTTGGAGGAAAAATTGGACAGTGTTTTAGTAAGTTTTAGCTGTATATCCGAAAAGTATTGTATTAAATGATAGCAAGTAAAAATTGAGTAGGAACAAGAAAATTGAAACTATTTATTTGATGTTACATTGTTGATTTTCAATTGAAGAGCTTATATAGTGTGCATATTTACTGTTTGTTACAAGAAAATTGTTATATTTGTTAAAGAAACTAAAACTACAAATTATATATTATATTGTTAAATTGTATTGGGAAAAATGCCAGTACATTGAGACAATTGCTTTTGTTGTATAACAGTGCAGTATTGTTTTCTGCCAATCCTGATTATTTAAAACAGTTGCGAAGTAAAAGTAAACTTTAATTATCAATTATCAATTATCATTGTCAAAACGTTCCGCAATTTCCATCTCTTAGAGTAGACACTGTTGTTGGTATCATCTATCTATCTCAGCAGTGTGATTCTCACATACCATCCAGACACAAGGCAGATGGGTGGGGCTAAGGTCACACACAAGTGGGCATTCTCTCTTAGTCAGGTGACATTGTGGGTGTGCCCTCTCTCTATGCACCCATCCAGATTTCTGTACTTTTGGTAATTTCTCAGTGCAGTCAACAAACTAAAGGAAGCCCCTGACTGTTAGAAATTGACTGTGCACAGCTGCAATGTAAATACATAGATGTCTGGATAGTGTGGTCCAGCAGTAACATATCTCTTCTAATCTTTTGCTTGGTGATCCAATCACTTCTAAGTCTGAATATAGCCTGAAATTAAATGTAATCTTTTTTTTAAAACTGTCGATGACAAATAATTGTTTCTGGAAGAAGAGCTTGTAAATCTATGTTGGCATTCTTGGTAAGGAGAATGCTCGTTTACAAGCATTTATAGTATTTGGTGTAAAGTATGTTATGGTAGCCTACGGGTTGTGAATATGTTAGTACTGATGTGTCATAGATCGACTCTAAATTTCACATTTAAAATTAAGAATGTATGAACTATATGAAAGAGCTGCCTGTTTCACTATATGCAAAAGTGAATAAACTCACACCCCTTTACTGACAATGTGATTTTTTAAGTGCATAATTACCTTATTTTTCACCTTTTTAACTCAGTATAATGAACCGGATGCAGACTTAAGAGTAAATTCTGTACACGTAGTTCCGCATATAAGTGAATAACGTTCTCCACCTGGCACTCCTCCCTTACATACAGAACTTACATGTTCAGAACCCTTCCTTAACTACTCATCA
This sequence comes from Limnodynastes dumerilii, assembly GCA_011038615.1. Lineage (NCBI taxonomy): Eukaryota > Metazoa > Chordata > Amphibia > Anura > Limnodynastidae > Limnodynastes > Limnodynastes dumerilii. Next base: position 163,907 of record WWET01000680.1, on the reverse strand, counting down.
CGTATTGTTCGTACAGAATGCCTTGTTGTATGCAAGCGCTTAACCCAGACCATACTGTACAATACTGTACAATGTAAATGCCTCCCCCGTACAAATTATATATCTGTGAATGTAAGCTGTCACACCCCACGTACGGAACGTTAAACACTGAACAGGTAACGATCCATATGTTATCGTTCTGATGTGCAACAGCTGTTGTGCACTTGCGCAGTTTGATTTATACATGCTGAGTGTGCAGATCAGAAGATGTTATTAGATCTGTATTCAGTCCTGGGTTTTCTGTTTCGGGCATCAGGGGATTGGGGAATTCACTCCCCTGTAGTTGCTCAAGATAGATTTTTATCTATCTTGAGCAATTATCTATCTTTATCTATTTTACCTTTAGAAAGGTTATAATAACCTTTAATTACAGATCCTGTAGACTGAGGACACGGAAGTGTTCTTTATAGAAAAAAAAAACTAGCATGTAACAGATATTGTAATTATAATTGGCTCATAAACATCATATCAACCTTACCTTGAACCAGGAAAAAGTGTTTAAAAACTTTGAACCGAGAAGAGTTCTTCTTATTTGTAGCTGGCCATGCTTTATCACTTCTCTCACGACTTCTGGATATTAGTACTTTGGGCTGTGGAGAACAGACACATGTACAGGTAACTGTTCATACAAATAATTCTATTTTGTTTGCATCTCAGAATGTCCAATTACTTGAAAATCTCCGGCGGGAGCTGAATGAGACACATGCTGATTGTTTCCTGAGTGGACTTTGTTCTGAATACTGCATAAAACACTGAAACAGTCTTTGTCCCTGAATATGATCATTTACTGAGGAGCTGATTTCATAGATGGAAGCAATAGCAAAAAATAGACCAAATCTGCACATTGACAAAACCATTCTCAACTGCATGAGAGGCAAGTATAAGGGGCTGATTTTGAAGTTAACTGCAAAAACTGGCAATTTTGAGGGTTGCAAATTAATTTTATTTATTCCGTTATTTTTTGCATGAAGGAAAAATACAGACTGTTTTGCTTACTGCACAAAAGTACTGAAAAGTTTTAATTTGAATCAATAATTTAAAGTTGAGCTACGAAACTTCAACTCACAATTGCTTACACATCTTAAATATGCCTCTCCCAGTGGCAAACGCAGGATTTTGAAAGGGGGGTTTCCAATATGTGTAATACATGTGGGGTATATTAGCATAGCTCCCAACATTTTGGAGCCCGAAAACATGGCAAATAAGCTTCGCCCCATTCAAGCTCTGTTCCCGTAGGGTTTGAAAAGCTCCGCGAATAAACGTACGGCAAGCGTAGTTCTAGATCTACCCCATAGACTGTAATGCGGCAGAGGTTGAAGTACTCTTTAAAATTGTAAAGAGCTAATTAATATGATGTAAAAAAACATATGTAAATTAATAATACTGATAATATGGTCGTACTATCTGACTGCCAAAATATCTAAGACGTCCATTAACGTTCTCTGTAAAAGCAGGAAATATGTAATGTAGATATAAAAATAATAAAAATAAAATAAATCTACATTAAGGAATTGCGTTGTTATTGTCTGTATCAAGTCCTGTTTTTGATATTTTTAAGAAATTTATAATTTACTTCTTTTACACATTAAAATAGTTATTTTATATTGCAGGAACAGATCTAATAGTAAGAGCAGTATACAATGCATTAGTAGAGTACATTACACAATGGATCAGGGCTTGTGTCAGTGTATAAGCACTGTTGAATATGTTGTGACACATTTGTCATCCTCACCTGCTTTCCTATTGCAGCACAGGCCAGGACCATCATCCTCCACGACAGTCTACCCCACATGGGTGCCAGGCCACACCCCTTTTGCGGCACCCGCATAGTCACGCCCCTTTTCGAAATTTTACTTTTTGGCACATTTTAAAAATGTTTTCTTTCATTTTCAATCTGGGGGGTTTCTGGGCAGCATTTCCCAGCTCAGTTCTAAATAACAGCATTAAAGAAAGCTGTCTTTGAGGAGGAAAGAAAGGTAGAAGAGGAGGAGTAGAAGAAAGCAGAGGTACATGAGAAGGGGGAATAAAAAAGGTAACATAGAAGGAAAGAGGCTATAGAGTCATGTGGGAGTGCAGGTTAACTTATGATCCAGACCCACACACTTTCCGTACATGTGGGGATCAGAGAACTTTCCTCTTTCGTGCGGACCTGGGTTTAAGATTGACATGTGGATGAGCGGTCTATTAAACGTCCCATGTGTGATGGGTGTGACCTCCCAGTGACACTACACCGACTTAACATTAACATAACGGCGAAATGAAAAGACACCACAACCTTTATTGGGATCCCCCTCTGTACGATGGAAGATTTGCACGTAAATCACACTTAAAATACTGAGCATTCACGCGCTCTTACACCCAAACACCTGACGGATGGAGGGAAAATGTCAGACGGAAGTCTGGATCCAGTCCCTGGTACCTGAGTGATATATTGGGATGGGGGGAGGACTTTCTAAAACTTTGTAATTACGCATTTAATTGTCACAAGTAGTCAGCAAGGTCCAAGCATGTTTGTTGACAGGATAAGGGAAGAGGGATCAAGCCATTAACTAATTTTTCCTTTTTCTTTTTATTGATCTGTTAATCCAGTTTCT
>WWET01000680.1:149774-161232 GCA_011038615.1 Limnodynastes dumerilii | reverse complement strand
AGGGAAAGCATTTTGGCCTATAAATGATTGTGTATATTTATTTCATATATTTTGAATTCAGTTTTTGTTTACAATGTCTGTTTTTCTTGGCATGCGAGAGCTGAAAAAAGGCACTACAAATATTTACATTCACGGTTTCTTTGATCACAAGAACTCCGCTTGGTTTTAGGCCTAGTAACATTTTGCATTTCATACTGCACAATTGTCTACTGCTTGTTGTACAGAAATGATCGCTGTTTTTCCCACTTAATACCATTTTCATCGGATGTAAACATTGAAATGGTTTGTATGGAGTTGTCTAAAAGGTACAGTTATTACTATCTCTCATTCACAGGGTGATACAACGGGTTTGCAGATCTTTAAGAGACCCTACAGCAAAATGGTGTAATACGTTACAGAACAATACTCAATAGACAACACAGACACCAAAAAAACAAAAGCAGCAATGAGCCACAGGGCAGGGTATAGCCTCTACTGTGATTAGAAGAAAGAAGAATCCTGTGCAGTGGAGCCTCAAATAGAATCAGAGTCACTGATTGAGGTAACAAAAAAAGAGAGATGTGAGAAGTCCAGGGAGTAGAAGCATGGAATAGATATGCTGGTGCGACAGGTAATGAAGGGAAGACACCTTGGAGAAGGTCTCTGTTCACAAGCACTCTGGAAATTGTGCAGTTCTAAGACACACACTAATGTAATAATCATAAATAGGTTCATTTGCAGGAACACACTCTTATCATAAATGAGCTATGATTGTCCACCCCTTACCTCTCACCTAAAGTGACTTTAATGACAGGAAGTCCCAGCTGTGCGATGCGTATTAGTCTGAATAGCATTTATGTTGCTTTTTCAAAAATGAGATAATGGGGTAGATCCAGAACTACGTTTGCCTTACGTTTATTCGCGTAGCGTATTTTCGTGTGCGTAGATTCTATACACTCCCCTTGGCACACCCCTTGAATGTACGTATTTTGTCAAGATCCGCTTTTCAAACCTGACCTTAACTTTTGCCAACGTAACCGCAGTGATCCGCACACGTACGTATGGGCTAGACGTATTTACGCAGCTAAGCACGCCCATACTGTACACTTTAAATACAACCCCCCGCCTACTTCACGTATTTCACACGTATTTTAGACTCACGTAAAATTGGCACGCCCACACGTGAGTATTTACGTGACACATACGTGAATGGCCCATACGTTCACATTTACGCTACATTACTGAGCATATTTTCTATGGTGCGCATGCGCAGTACTTACCAAAAGGCGATTTTACGTCTCAGCCTCGCGTAAATTCGCTCACAAGCGTTGTTCTGGATCTGGCCCAATGTATGCAACAATATGTTATCAGAAATAATGTATTACACTGGATCTGGCCCAATATCTACTAACTCAACATAACATGGACAGATTTTAATGTAAGAGGGGTGGAGAATAGCAGACATTACAGAGAGATTCTTCTATTATTGCATGACTTGCATTGCCGTTAGCTGGAGAAGATGTATCGGCAACCAATACATACTGTAACCCCTAGCATTACAAGTTGTGCAGGATCGGCAGTAGACCCATGCACTAGACTTCACAGTGGCTTTAACTGTATAACAGGTCTAAGCCTGGAAAAGTAAGTATACAGTAATAGTACAGTAACTATTGGGCCTATTTTTATTTTAATGAGAACACAAAACCAAAATCCCAGTCAATAACACAGAATCCAATATATGGTGGCCTAGTTCACAACTCCAATTAATATTATCCCAGTGAACCAAGTGTATAATCTGCCATCAAAACCCAATCTATGCTGGCCAGTTTACAGTACACCAGAGAACCCACTCAGTTTTGGTCTAGAATACAACTCAGAGTCCATTTGTACTAGCCCAATGTACCAAAAAGTGCCAAACTGATACTGAGCTATTGTACAATATGGCGATGTTGGAAGGCAATATAAGGAATTTATAGCAGCTTTAAAACACCACTCAGACTGCAAGGCTTTAAATGGTGTTGGAGGGATAAAAGAAATTTTGTGTTTCCTAATGGACCCCCATCTCTCTTCACTTACATTCCATTATTAACTCTCCTATCATTGTAACATTCTTTACAGCAGGCTTACTAGATAAAACAATCTACAAGTTAATAGACTGTCTTAGAACTTGCTAAGTTTCATTGCTTTTCTCTCTTTATTTTTTAAGGTGCATTGGTTGCTTTACATATTGAATAATGGAGACATCTACAACCAAAGGTCTGTGTTACTGTAAAAAGCAGCCTTCCATATACATTACATAGTGATTCCAAATCATTTTCAGACACATTAACTGTATGCTTATTTCTTAGTGGAGATAATCTATTAATGGAACTATTAGCTGTGGCCCCTAGCATTGATGCAAATGTTTCTCCCTCCGTATGCTTGTCGATAGTATACGTTCTACAAACCTGTTTGCAACAGACACCAGCAGTGGGCCCTGTAGTAAGGACAGTGCATTTTGGACTTGTTCATGCACATGCACCTTTGATTTAGTGTAGTATGTGTTTTGGAGGATCATGATAAAGAGAATAGGAAGTGATCACTACAAAATTATTCAAGATTATAGTAAGATTGTATTGTAAATACTATCAGTAGATGATGTTGCCATGTGCGGTTGTCAGAGTGGACCATATTCAGAGTATGATAATAAGAGAGAAAAGTTACACCTGGGCAAAACCATGTTGATTTCAGGGGGAGTCAAATTTGTTTCCCAGCCCAAGTCTAAATAACAGTGTAAAAGTAAAGCTGGTTAGTATCTGTGTACAATAAGCAAAAGCAAATTATTCTCTCTGCATGCGTTGATTAGAATTAATTTGACTGCCTCTGAAATCAACATGATGGGTGTATGTGTGTTTGTGTATTTAATTATGTTAATGAATGATTTCATATTTCTATGTCTTTATATTTAAATTGCCTTGTAAAGTTGTGGACACATTGCCTAAAACATGTGAAAAAATACAGTTTGATTTGAGAAGTGACATTTTCTAGCTCAACTCTAAATTACAAGAAAAATGGGTGTGGTTTTCCATTCCAAAGATCTGAATGCCAACAGATAACTTGTCCGCACTAAAATGCGTTCACTGATCAGTATTGTTACCGTGACACCAGTGTTCGACATTACACTAATCCTGGCGCTAACCCTAATCCTAGCCTAACCATAATCCTAACACTTATACCTAACTTTAACCCCAACTCCTAACCCTAACCACTAACTCTAACCACTAACCGGGGAAGCACAGCATGTACTGGGCAGTGTACATTTCGCCATGGGTACAGCAGGTACCGTAAAGAGTAAATGTCACAGCAGGTACTGGATAGTAAACGTCAGGCTGTAGAATTTAGAACCTTTGACATTACCCATTAAAATTTTTTTTTTCCTAAATTGACCAGCCCGGATTGATAAACAGTATCTGGAGGATCTGTACTGCACTGTACGGAGCATGCACAATCGCAAAGAGCAGGCATTCTTCAATCATATCGATAGTAAAACTCTCAGTCAGACTCAGTCTCAGTCAGACTCTCCCCCACATTGCAGGTCTTCAAGCGCTCACTCAAAAAGCACCTGTTCAGGCTAGCCTACCCCTCCTCCACTTAGCATCCTCACTGCATCCTACATCTATCCCTTCTTTTCCTTCCTTCCCCCTCTACTCCGCTCAAACCAGCAGTCCACTTCCTTCCTCTACCTTATGTCTCCTTTAAGTTCATCCCTCCCACTTAGTGTGATATGGCCCTCTATCCTAGTGTTGTTTCCTCCTCCACCACTCACCCCTCACTCTGTATCCTCTTGTCCCCCTCTACTACCCTTTTACCCAATCCCCACCTGGTGGTTCCCTCTCAACCTCTCACTGCGCTCTATCCCCTCCTCCCTGATCTGCCAAGCTTGATACCTTGCATTTTGCCTTGCTGTCTGTGCTTGCTTCACTTTATTGTATTTTTGTGATATTATTATATTTATTATGTACTATGCTGTCTATCCCTACCCTGTATGTCTGTACATTATTTTGTTGTATTTTGTATGGCGCCTTATAAATGACGATAATAATAAATAATAATAATAATAGTAATAATAATAATAATAATAATAATAATAAAACAGCCTGATCCAATAGTATCATAAACATAATACATTAATTTGCACAAAATATATTTAAATGAATATATTTTGAGCTGATATTCATTTAAAAATAGTTTTTCTATATTATTAAAAATTATGGTAAAAAATAATGTCTTTTTTTGTTTTAAAGAAAAATTTAAATAAACTGCAATTTTTTTTTATGTTTTAAGTCTTTATACGGTGATACAAGTGAACAGTCAGCCTGGTAAGAATGAGCTCAAGCAAGTGAATAGTTCACAGCTGCAGTTTTCATCCATGACTGTATCATATCTTTGAAACAAATCATTAGGTTATTACTAAAGCATGTTGCACTGACTGAGATAAAACACTCTCAGTAAGATTACAATCTCCTCTGTATTAAAGGTTTTCTCTATATGTGCTTCAGCTGGACATTTTATAAGGGATTTTTCCTTTAGGTCTTTGGCCCATACTAGTGATTGGTGCAGAGAAAAGAAACCGTAAGATGTGTAATATAAACTATTGAAGTCTCTCTGGAAATGAAAGGTTTATATAATGTTAAAAAGCACCTTTCCTGTGATCCATTCCCAACGCATATATATTAGCAAAGATATAAAGGGTTATTGCAAAAGCAGCAGAAATGTCATTCTGGGTTATTAGATGCATAGTTTGATGCTGTATATTATATATATCATAGACCAGGAGTGGCCAAACCCAGGTCTCAAGCACCAACAGTTCATGTTTTCCAGGTCTCCTCAGTCAGAGCTGAGATAATCACTACCACCTGTAGATCTTTAATAATGTTTCAGTCAGTGCTTGAGACCCAGGTTTGGCTACCCCTGGCGTATACCATTAAAAAACAAACCCCAAAATAACTGGATTTGGAAAATGTCAAATTAAAGCATTTGTTTATTCCATATGTTTTATATAATAAATAGGGCTAACATAGAACCTTTTAATGGGGAAAACTTTATACAGAAAAAAGTAATAAATAGGGGGTATTTTGAATGTAAGACACATAATAAAGGTCTTTATTCCTCGTTAATTGTGCTAAAAAAAATCCCCATAATAGCCCTCTATATTCCTCTGTAATTAGGCTCTACATCAGGGGTTCTAAGCCAGTGTGGTCTGATGGTACATGGGGACTGGCCTATATTATAAAGCGTTACAGCAGCCAGAAGTATTTTCATTTTAACCATGAGCAATACCAGAGGGTAGGAAATATATTTAATAAAAATCCAATAGATCGGAAAAAAAATACAAAAATATATAAACCCATATAAATATACACTACATGGCCTATAATAGAGCAATTTATTCTGCATTATATCTAATTACCACCCATAATAGGGCAATTTATTACTCTCACCCCATCACCAACAAAATAGTGCTCTATAGACATGGAGACATGACCATTACATTTGGTCATACCAGTCGTACTGATGATGTAATCTTATTTTCTGGTTGGTCTCTCTACAGTTCTGTTCAGTGACCAATTAGTAATGCTCTGACTCTACCAGTATTTAATCTGCTCATTTGTAGTTTGTATTATGTTTATATTTATTAAATACTGTATTATAAATACATTTTTACTATAATTTTTTTGCAAGTGTTTTCAACGAGTAAGTGAATTAAATTATTGGTGAATTTGTATACATTAAAATGCACCTAATAAAAACATAACAAAACTACTTTTATTGCCTTGTACATTTATAGAAGTTCTTAATGAATTATCAACTACATCATTTTAACATGATTTAAATTGAGCATTCCATTGCCTTTAGGTGACACTCTGGTGTTAACAATACTGTTGGATGAATTTGGACACAGCCTAACTCCAGAACTCGAAGGTAAATCATTTTTACTTACTTATACTTACATATATCTAAAGATTCCGGGCCGTGTGCAGAGCTCCGGCCGCATTGCATTTGCGGCCGGAGTTTCCCGAAATGTGCTATTGCGCATGTGTAGTAATTTTGTAACGTAATCTACGTTACTTGTTGCAACGTAGATTGCGTATACGTGGTTTTTAAGAACGCATATACGCCATCTACGTATCGAAACGATACGTAGATTACGTACAATAGCTACTACGCATGCGCAGTAGCTACTGTCTATTGAACTACGTCCGTCTATGGAAGATGGACGTAGTTCTGGATCCTGGATAATGTAGAGACTAACAATACATCTGCTAGGGTGCATTATGTTATATTGCATTTATATTTTACTTTGTTTTATTTTAGAAATTCAAAAATTACACAAGTATTACCTACTGGAGAAGACTCAGCACCTAGTAGAGCACCAACCCCCAGGAACAACACTGGGACAACAGAGTTTCTACATTTCTGAGCGATATGTGAACATGGTCATTATATCCACTGAGCATTTCAGACAACGGTCTCAGCCTGAACTACTAGAGACTGGGAGGAAGCATGAAAAGAGAATGAATACCCAACAGAATATATTAGAAAATATAATGCCCAATAACTTGTTCCGCTGGTCCTGTAAAATACAATGTGAGCCCCGCGTGGTGATGGTGAGTGGGGTCCCAGGGGTAGGGAAGACCACAATGATGCAGAAGTTTGTCTATGACTGGGTGACAGGGAAACTCTACCAGAGATTTGCTTTTGTCTTCTTCTTCAAGTTCCGGGATCTCAACAGGTTCAATGAGATCAGTTTGGAGTCAATGATCCTTCAGGAATATCCACATCTCCAGAGTCAGCTGGAAAACATCTTCCAGGATCCAGAGAAACTGCTATTTATATTTGATGGTTTAGATGAAAGTAATCACCAAATGGATTTTAGATCAGATAAGTTGTGCTTTAATGCACAATGGCCAGAAAGCTGCGGGTTGGTTGTGGTTAGTTTGGTGAGACAGTCCCTTCTCAAGGGTTGTTCGGTGGTAATGACCAGTCGCCCAACAAAACTAGCCTCAATTAATACAAAGGATTTTCAACGAATATGTGAGATCATGGGATTCTCTCCCAAAGAAAGACAGATGTACTTTGATCGATTTTTCCAGGATAAAGACTTGTCAGAGAAGGCATTTCAGCATGTGAGGGAGAATGACACATTATACACTTTCTGCTATATCCCATCGTATTGCTGGATTATCTGTACTGTGTTATCAATCTGCTTCAAGACCCAACCAGCAAACACTGATCAGCTGATGTCATCATTGCCCAAAACCGTGACACAACTCTTTGCCACATTTGTTGCCAACATTCTGTTCAATCACAGCCAGGATAACAGTCATGTTCAAGAACAGATGACATCTCTTGGATGGATGGCAGAACATGGAGTAAAGAATCACCTCACTGATTTTAATGAACAAGATTTAAGATCATTCAATGTGAAAACTTCCTCACATCTCTTGTCCAGTTTTATGATAGAATCTGATCAGTCTCCTAATGTTACCTTCTCCTTCCTACATTTCATCGTCCAGGAGTTTTTGGCTGCTTTAGCCTATTACCTGGACTATTCTCCTGAGAAATTGCAGAGTGTTCTTGATAAAACCAGCTCTTATACAGATGGCAGAGTTGAAATGTTTCTCCTCTTTCTCTGTGGTTTCTTAGACACATCTACAAGGTCCCTTTTGAAGGGTTTTGACTTTTCAATTCAGTCTCTTAAAGTTGTAACTAGTTGGTTAGAAAAATCTTTTCTTAGTCTCAAGTATGTTGATATGGGGAAATTTCTATATGTATTTGCTTGTCTTATTGAGTCCCAAAATAAACAATTAACAAAACAATGTTTGGGATCAAATAGAAATTTTACATTTGTCAGATCTCATCATCTATCCCCCATAGACTGTACAGCATTGGGTTTTATCCTTAAATCCTGCACAGAGACAGCAGAGCTTGTCCTACAGAGGTGTATTATTGATAGCAACGGATGGAAGAGTTTGGCGTCAGCCTTATACACTGTCAGACACATCAAGTAAGTTATATAAGCGAAGGAAGCTATTTTCTTGACTTAATTATAAGACATTAATGTTTGCAATACAAATATGTTTGCAATTAAGAAAACTATAAACCTTATATAATTGTATTTTTTAAATAATTTGTTGAAATATCAAACACATATAATTATCAAACAAGCTTTTTCTATCTTTATTCATCTGATATGAATCTCTTTACTTTCATTGGCATAATGTGATCTTCTGTTCATTTGTTTTCCAGTCTTTGTGAAACTGGTCTGAAGGATTCACAAATTCCCTTCATAACATTTGCAATAACACATCATGACTGCAGGATTCAACACCTGAAGTAAGGACATTTGCCCTATATTTTAGTTGTGTTGCCTCCATAAAGTTGTCATTTTCTCTGTAAGTGCAATAATTCTGTGTCTTTACATCAAACTACCCAATAAATTCTGCTTCTTTGGTGGAAACCAAAGTCTCCATTGCTGTTGCTTTCATGAGCATATGCAAAGTAGCCCATCGCCAGTGTAATAAGTAGGTCTGAAGTTCACATGTTTTATCTTGTTTTATCTGCTATCTTCATAAAAATTCAGGTTAGGGCAGGAAACTGGTCATCATCTTAGCCACTTTTGTGTTTACTCTTTTATAGTCAAGTGATCGGCACCTTAAACTGGACTAAAACTAGAAAAATAAAAAAACACACACATTCTTTCACTTACAGTACATGGTATCATTATTCCTGGTCAGTTAATGATGACCTTCAAAAATCCACTAACTATTCTTGTCTTGTGGAGAACTGAAAATTATTAGATTTTTTGCAAACCATGACAAATAAAAAACAAAACAATTTACTTCTTTGGTTACAGTTTGAGTGCCAATGATCTGACTGACAGTTCCTGTTCCCTGCTGGCCAAAGCAATAAGAAAAAATCAGTCCCTGAGGACACTTGATCTGGGTAATAACCATCTGGAAGGTCCCCGCTTCTGTGACTTGGCAGAAGCTCTGTCCAGTCCGACATGCCAGATAGAAGATCTACGGTGAGTATGAGAAGTCTGTACAGGCATCGGACATGTTGGAAATTGTAGTGATGTAATAAGTACTGGCATTTGACTTGTAGAAACTGTTTATATTTTATTTCTATTTTTTTTAAAGAACATCTCTCTAAGAAAGGCCTAATTTAAATATAAAATTAATAACCTGATTCTGGGAGTAGGTTGGATTATAGCTCTTTTTTTATTCAGTACTTTTTAATGGTTTTTGTACACAGAAAAAAAAACATACAAACATACAAGACAGTAACAAAAACACAAAACAATACCCCAACCCACCCTTGGCACTACTGCTAAAATATACAGAATATTTTCATTGTTTCAAATATTCAAAATTGGATTATAGCTCATTTAGTTCTAAAGGTCTAGAGAGTGTATTAAATTTGTGAACAATTCTTCACTAAAATGTGGTTAAATTTAACAATACAACCCCATAGATAATGTACCATATGCATCTGACACTCAAATGAGATTTATGTAGATGTGGAACTGTATGGATACAACAACAATAAATAATGATAAAATACTTACCTAAAATAGCAAAAGATAGATCAAATATATCTTACAAAATACAAAAGCACAATCTATGTTTTTTGATCTTTTTGCACAATGTTTTTGATATACTTGCAGTTTGAATGGGAATATGCTGACAGATCTTTCCTGCATCCATATGAAATCTATAATGAAACATAACCAGTGTCTCAGGAAATTTGATCTGTCAGATAACAATCTTGCCGGACCTCACTTCAATGAGATGCTGAAAGTTCTGTCCAGTCCGACATGCCGGATAGAGGAATTAATGTGAGTATAACTTATCTGTGCAGGAATCAGATGTGTGAATTTGTATTACTGATGAACCCAATTCTCATTGGGCAACATTGTATTCCATAAGTTGTTCTTGTGGTGGGTATGGTCAATGGACACAACTATTTCCCTGTCATGCCACCCAATTGTCAGAACAAAGAAAATCCCTGTGGATTTACTCTGTAATCTCTCTTTTGTCCACCATCCCTGCCCGAGGCTCCTCATAATCTGTCCCCGTGGCATTAATAGGCATCATATTCAGTTTTTATTTGCCCACCAAGAAAACAAAGAATTTCTCAGATATCCGAGTCCTGATCTGTATAAAGATGGTCCTTGACCTAGTGCATAGCAGCTTATTATAGGATCAATTCCCTCCAAACCAGTCAGCTCCTTCTTTATAACAATGTGATCCCCCTGTTATATAGAGCAGAGTTAATACACAACTGTTTTTCTTCAGATTATGGTGTACCGGACTGACAGAGAATTCTTGCTATAACTTGGCCTTTGCAGTAAGTAATAACAAGTTCCTGAAGAAACTTGACCTATCTGATAATAACCTGGATGGTCCACACTTCAGTCATATTGTGACAATTCTGCACAGCCCTTTTTGCCGAATAGAAGAATTACAGTAAGTACAGATTCACATACATGGAGGCAAATATTTAGCGATAGTGTTAAGCATTAAACGGCATACCTGTGTTTACCGAGAATATAGGCAAGTCCCCAGATAGAAGGGGATAGCCCACTCCCCCATCCATTGGACGGGCCTGCATGGAGGACGGAACGTAACAGCGACTGTACAGAATAGTCTGCCTGGTCTGTAACAGACCAGGCAGCTGTAGATTACCTGTTTGGGTCCAGGGGTGGCTTGCTGGCGCCCCTGGTGTCTAAAGTACAGTAACAGTATTATTTAATGATCACGACAGAAAAATATCATTTAGGCTCTGCTCTGCTTATTAACATAACATCTGTAGCCAAAGTTATGCAGCACTGTGACAGTGAATTTTATAGATTAGTGACAGTAATGCAAGGCAAATGTATATAGGGGGAATCATTTGAAGGAGGAGTGGGGTGAATGTTAGGTAAAGACAGGAGGGTTAGCAGTGGTGTTATTGGAGGATGGTGTTATTTAAGTAGAAGATGTGAGAACTTTTTCTTTATGGTAACCAAGGACAGTCTATGGTGAGAAGGGCACAGATGTGTCACAGAAAAAAAAGAGTATATAGACTCTACAAATTATTATTATTCAAATTATTATTCAAGTATTTTGCTTAATTCTTAATTTAAAAAAATATATTGATTAAGAAATGCTTTGAGTTGCTTCCTTTAAATCCTGGTATCTAAGTAAACCCTCAAGTTCCATCGGGACACAGACCCATCATCATCTTTAGTTAGCAGATCCCTAGTTGATGGTATATTCAGTGTAATTGGAATATTGTATACTGGGGGGTTTAGAAAATTAAGATTGAAAATACATTGCATGGATTGTGCGCTTTTTGGTCTATATTACAATTTTAATGGAGTTACAAATGACTTTCTAAATGTTTTTACGCTGTTCGTCTACAGTTTGCGTTTTACTGACCTAAAAGAGAATTC
>WWET01000680.1:132369-149751 GCA_011038615.1 Limnodynastes dumerilii | reverse complement strand
CTGCTGGACATTGGCCAATGCAGTAAGTAATAACCAGTCCCTGAGGACACTCGAACTGTCTGGTAATGACCTGGAAGGTCCTCACTTCTATGAGCTGGTGAGAGCTCTGACCAGTTCAACATGTCAGATACAGAAATTATTGTGAGTATGATAGTTCTATATTTTAAGAAATTTCCCATTGTGATCATTGCTTGGATCCACTGCATTACATACTTCAGTGCTGGACAAATACCAGCTTCCAGGCCAACCAAAAAATTAGAGCTGAAGACAGGAGCAGTCACTTCTGTTGAATATCTTAAGAACAAGCTCTTAAAAGAAGACTTGACTTAAAGTCAAGCCCAGATACAGCTTTCCCTGCCATAATGCTTCTTTCACAACATGATTGGGAAGCTAGTTTGTGGCCTATTTAAATAGTGAAATCTTTATATACCATTTAGCAGTTTCTGGCTTCCTCCAGAGATCAGATGCTGACATCACCCATTTAATTCACAGGATGAGTCATACTCTCTTTCTGTAGGACACTGATGTCAGCTCCATTGTCTGATCTCTTTAGGAAGCGGATAGCTGCTAAATGTTTTGTAAACAAAGTTTTAATGATTTCCATGCATGCAATTTCACACCGTGTATGATAGACATTTCCCTGTTTTTGTGAAAGGATTAACTGGGCACAACTGTAGAGCAATTGCCTTACTACCACTGGGTTATGAGTTACATTACAAAAAGTAATGGCATACCATTTAAGCAGGGAGCACTGTTAAATCTAAAATCTAAGAATGTCCCCCTTCTAAAATGCTTCTAAATGTTTGGTCTGAAACCTAGATTACAAATATGATTATGTAACCCTGATTTATGTGCAACATCTGATTGGCTGTTTGGTTTTACAGAATATAGATTATATTTGCAGCATTATTATTCTAAGCTCCATATTGTCATTTACAAAAGTGTGAGAAATGGGTAGTTCTCCATTTTTGCAACAATATAAAGCTTGTATTTAAAAATGAGGAAACAGGGCTAGTTGCCTTACAGAGGTCATAGTTCCTTGGGCAATGCTGATTTGAGGATATACATTTTCTATAGAGGAGTTCACCAGGACAGATGGATAAACAGTCCATGTTATGCAGGCTGGAGGAACGGCATCTTATTAGATCTTAGTAAATATTTCTTTACAAAATTCCATGAATCAAGAAGAAGAAATTTGTTAAAGTCAGTTATGAGTCAAAGCCATCACCACACGTGACCTGTAAACCTCTATAGGTTCTAATTTGCAATATGTTTACTTTAATATAGATAGATAGATAGATGGATGGATGGATAGATATGAGATAGATAGATACATAGATAGATAAAGTATTTAGAGTTGGTATTGGTCATTAATCTGACGATTTTATCTATTATCGATTTTATCAACTTAGTTAATGCACATACACAGTATGATTGTATTGATGAGTTTTATTATTTCTACAGCTTGCGGCATTGTGGACTTACAGTACAATCCTGTTGTAATTTGGCCTTTGCAGTTAGTAATGCCCACCCCCTGCGCTCTCTTGACCTTACTGATAATAACCTCTCCGGATTTTGCTTCAAGGACTTTATGAGGGCTCTGTCCAGTCCAACATGCCAGATAGAGGAATTAATGTGAGTATAACCAATCTATATATGGATAAGAGAAGTAAAGAATACATATTGCAACCCATGGTCTGTTTCCATCTGTTTTAATTAATTCAACTGCTAAAAGTAGAGATGAGCGGACTCGGTTCTCAGAATACCGAACACACCCGAATTTGGGGATCCGAGGCATGATCCGAGCATGGCTCTGATCTTCCCACCCGCCTCGGGTGACGTCACACTTGCCGGACTTGACAATCCAGCGTTGGATCTCGCGGGTTTTGGATGCCCTTTATAAGTGCGCCTCTTCCCACGCCTGTTAATTTCAGCATGTGTACGGCTATACTGTCTGTGTAGCTCTGATGTGTTACTTAGTTTTACTTACTACTAGTAGTATTTAAAAACAAATAATACTCTTTATTTTAGTTAGAACTGGTGAGGCTATGCTGTGTACTGTGGGACTGTGTACAGTCAGTGGGGTTGTTTAACAGTGGGACTGTTTAAAAGTGGGACTGTGTACAGTAAGTGGGACTGTTTAAAAGTGGAACTGTGTATAGTCAATGGGCCTGTTTAAAAGTGGGACTGTGTACAGTCAGTGGGGCTGTTTAAAAGTGGAACTGTGTACAGTCAATGGGCCTATTTAAAAGTGGGACTGTGTACAGTCAGTGGGGTTGTTTAAAAGTGGGACTGTGTACAGTAAGTGGGATTGTTTAAAAGTGGAACTGTGTATAGTCAATGGGCCTATTTAAAAGTGGGACTGTGTACAGTCAGTGGGGCTGTTTAAAAGTGGGACTGTGTACAGTCTGGGGGCCTATTTAAAAGTGGGACTGTGAACAGTCAGTATGGCTGTTTAAAAGTGGGACAGTGTAGTGTGTACAGTCAGTGGGGCTGTTTAAAAGTGGAACTGTGTACAGTCAGTGGGGCTGTGTAAAGTGGAGCTGTGTACAGTCAGTGGGGCTGTGTAAAGTGGAGCTGTGTACAGTCAGTGGGGCTGTGTAAAGTGGGACTGTGTACAGTCAGTGGGGCTGTGTAAAGTGGAGCTGTGTACAGTCATTGGGGCTGTGTAAAGTGGAGCTGTGTACAGTTACTTAGTCTTTTAAATTTGTAATCTTTAAATAGCTGTCTAGGGTGCTGTGTGTGCCCCATTGCCTAGTTTATTGGGCTGAGGTCAAATCTATATCCATAAAAAAAAGACAGGGATAACACCCATATTTTGCATTTTTTCAATTCTTTAAAAAGCTGTCTATGGTGCTGTGTGCGCCCCAATGCCTTGTTTATTGCGGTCAGATCAAATCTGTACCCATTTAAAACAAATTCTGGGATAACACCCATATTTTAAATTCATTCAATTCTTTGAAAAGCTGTCTACGGTGCTGTGTGTTACCCATTGCCTTGTTTATTGCGATCAGATCATTTCTGCCTGTGTACATCAATTATATATTGTGGAATTTGACCACCCCAAAAAATAACATTTGTACAAATTGTGCGTCATGGTCTTGAACAGAAATGAAGGTCAAACAAGATGTTAAAGCACTAGTGCTGAAGCTGGTTCCACTGGTCATAACAATAATATTCCTGCATTGGCTAAGGATGATGGCCAATGTGTTAGAGGACATGTAAAGTCAAACAAACAAAATTTTTCAAGGATAAATAAAAAAAAATACTTACGTCAGAAATGTAAGATTGGCAATATTCTATTCACTACACGAAGTGGCAAGGAAAGGCTTCGGCCTTGGCCTCTGTTTCTGACCGGTGATTCTGCATTTCATAATGCTCAAAAACCCCAAAAAATGAAAGTTGTATAGGCACAGGATCCAAGTGTGCCTTCAGAAATATCACAAATTCCCAAAGAGAGTCTAAGTGTGCCCACAGTTTCCATGTCTTACTGTACTGTACCGGAAGAGGATGCTCCTTCCACCATTTGTACACCCTCTGCAAGTGGTGACAGGAGCAGTGTTGATATAGAGGATGTCACAGTGAAAGTACACCAAGATGAGGGGGATATTGGTTGCTATTACCTACATCAAACTGTCTAATATATGGGACTAAACCACATGTATATTGCACTATAACCCTATATTATCTCTGCTATATAGCAAGTTCATTTGAAGCCACAAGCATTACTGACACAGTTCTTTACAATCAACGGTGATTACAAAATTCTACAGCCAGCTGCTAATATACACAAAAAACGAGACTGATATATTTTTACTAACAATTTATTGGAGCCCTATTACAACTGATAAGTCATTTATCAGAGTGTCTGATCTACAGCTCTGTTTATATTGTGGCTAACAAGTTTGGATTGCACTTGTCCTCTTTTTATATTATATTTGATTTTACTATATATTTTGGCATTACATATTGGTGTCTTTTACATTTTTATTTTTTTGTCTTATTGTAATAAATCTTAGTACCAGTAAGCGCTTCTGTATTTTTTTCTATTTCTCTCCTGTAGGGGTTTTTATCCCTCCCTTCTTTGAAGCTGCTGAGGTACTTTGTTGAGAACAATAGTTTCCTGAGATTACTAGCGCTCCTTTTGCTTGTTTTGGATATTGGTGTAGCTTGCTGTAATCAGAGTGATGATGACTAGGAGGATTTTGCTGATGGTGATAGGGTTTCTTTAAATAAATCCACAGTGGAGAAATTTCTTGACCATCGTATGAAAAGCAAGTCTCTTCATGCCTGGTCAAAATACAAAAAAATCCACCTCACATGTGTGGAACTATTTTTTCCCAAACCCGGACAATCACTGTGTAGCTATATGTACCCTTTGTAAAGCCTTTGTAAGTAGGGGCAGGGACCTGAACCACCTTGGAATGTCCTCCCTGTTACGGCACTTGCAGCGCATCCATCATAAGTTGTTGTGGGCAATGCCTAGCCATGTCGTTCTATCAGCACAGCATACCTAAGGCTTTCAAGCATGCTGCAAGTAAAGATTTTTTACATCTCACGCGAGTTACCGCGATTTTGTCAGGGATAAATCGTGATGCTTCTCAATAGAAAAGTACTGCGATTTACCCCTTTCAAACTCACAGCATCTCGTGAGAGTTTGAAAAAAAATCGCAAATCAAATTGATTTTCAATGAAAAAATTGTGCTTTGTAAATAGATCCCGGTAAGAGGCACATCGCTGAGAACATCTTACAAAAACTCAGGCAAATCATTCCACGATGGCTTACCCCACTTGGACTCTCCTCAGGATGTGTGATATCGGATAATGCAAACAACATTTTAAAAGCATTATCTGTGGGCAAATTCCAAAATGTGCCCTGCTTTGCTCACATGCTCAATTTAATAGTTCAGAATTTTATAAACGTGACAGGGCTGTGCAGGAGATGTGGTCAGTGGCACGCAAAATTTGTGATCATTTTTGACATTCGTCAATTGCATGTCATAGACTGTAGCAGCAACAAAATGTTTTTAATTTGCCACACCATCTGATGAAGCAAGAGGTAGTTACGAGGTGGAACTCTACACTGTACATGCTTCAGCGGTTGGAGGAGCAACAAAAGGCTATTCAAGCCTATACAGCCACGTATGACATAGGGAAAGGAGGGGGGATGCACCTGACTCAAGCACAGTGGAGAATAATATCCGTGTTATGTAAGGTTCTTAAACCCTTTGAACTTGCAACACGTGACGTTAGTTCTGAATCTGCCAGCTTGAGTCAGGTCATTCCCCTGATCAGGTTTTTGCTAAATCAGCTGGAGAAAGTGAAGGAGGAGCTGAAACGGAGTGAATACGCTGCTGTTAAGTATGTTGGAATTGCAGATCAAGCTCTTCAATCGCTTTCACAGGATCCAAGGGTCGTCAACTTGTTGACCTCAGAGCACTATATGTTGGCTACCATACGTTGTGTCATTCTTTCCTATGGGCAGAAATCTGCAGAACTGCAAAGAGCTGCTGTTGCGAAAATTGTCAGCTGAAGCTGAAAGTGACATGACAACAACTCCTACTTCATTTTCTCCTTCAGCTGCGGCTGCGAGAAAAAGACTAACCTTTCCAAACAGAGGAACTGACGGTGATAAACATCACTCAGACATCTGGTCTGGACTGAAGGAGCTGCCTACAATTTCGGACACGTTAACTGTCACTGCAAATGATGCTGTCACCCATGAAAGAATGGTTGACGATTATTTCAGTGACAGCATCCACATAGGCATGTCTGACAGTCCGTTTCAATACTGGCAGGAGAAATAGTCTACTTGGAAGCCATTGTACAAACTGGCTTTATTTTACCTTACTTGCCCACCCTCCAGTGTCTACTCTGAAAGAGTTTTTAGCACAGCCGGACACCTTCTCAGTGATCGTCGTTGGAGATTACTTGCACGAAATGTGGAAAAGATGATGTTGTAAAAATGAATCACACATTCCGTGATGAACACTTTAACAACAAACAGTAATGAACAACCTGACATGGTGGATTCCAGTGATGACGAATTAATAGTCTGTGAAGAAGAGGATGTAGACACTGATGGGGGTGAGGAATCGGATTCTGATGATAACTACGATGACATTGTGTCTATACTGTAAAGTAAAGCAAGTTTGTTCAGTGACCATTTTCAGTTTGTATTATGGGGGCCCCAACAAATCAATCATTTCAGCCTCAAGTGACAGTCCCTGACTCTGATATGATTGCTTTGTTAAACTTTCCATGCCCTGTTTCATAAACAACATAAGGGTGGGCAGGAGTGGCCAAAGCACAATTCCATCTTGCTCGTCACTTATTCGCTGTTTGTGCTCATTGTAGCTTATTTTTGGCATACTTTATAAAACTCACATCCTCTCTACCACTGCAGTGCCACTCCTCCATGTGACAGTTCTTCATAAAAAAAAATACAGTTTGTAAAATAGAATATAAAGAAATCTTAAAAACAAAAAAAAAATTGTTTTAAAAAAGATGTTACGACAACTGTGTCGTCACTATTGTCATTTATTGTTTTCAAATATTTTTTTAATCAATGTCAGTTTCAATTACGCCAAGTGTCTGCTGTGCTGCCTATTGGTGGCGTTTCTTGTTTTTAAATCTATTTCTATTATTCAATGTCAGCGCATTGTGCGCTTTTCTTTTTTTTGACGGCGCTCGGAGAAGCAACTAAAGCCTATTCAAGCCTAGACAGCCATGTTAGACATAGGGAAAGGAGGGGAAATGCACCTGACTCAAGCATTGTAGAGAATTTTTTGTTTTACATAAAATCTGACGCCAAATGTGTCCTCTCTGTTGATGGCGTTTTTTGTTTTCAAATGTATTTCTATTCAATGTCAGTGCATTGTTTTTCTACATTCAATATTTGATGGTTTTTTTCTTTTTTTGTGTCGAAATATTTAGACACCAAGGGCCTGATCCAGAACAACGCCCGCCGTCGCTAGGACGGCGGGCGTAAGATCGGCTTTTCAGCCGATCTGCGCATGCGCCGGGCAGATGTTGTCCGTAGCAGCGCCGTAGGGACACTGGAGGGGACGACCCCAGCATTGCTACGGTCAGGTTAGTGTAGAGAGGCGGGGGGAGGGATGGTAATGAGACTGGGAGGGCGGCGTTATCGTAGTAATGCCGCCGTCCCAGCGTAGTTACACTCCCTTACACCGGCTGAAGTTAGGGTAGCTTTAGCCGGGGTAAGGGAGTGTAAATAAGTTCTAAGCAGGGGGAGTGTCGGGGGAGTGAGCTGCTGTTATGCTGAGCTTTAGAATGCTCAGTGTAACAGCGTACCTTACGCCGGCTGAAGTTAGGGTAGCCTTCAGCCGGCGTAAGGAAGGGGCCATACGCCCGCACAGGGGGAGTGTCGCGGTAACTGAACGCCGATACGCTGTGCTTTAGTAAGCACAGCGCATCGGCGTAGGTCAGGATCAGGCCCCAAGTGTCTGCTGTACTGCCTATTGGTGGCGTTTATTGTTTTCAATTCTATTTCTATTCAATGTCAGCGCATTGTCTTTCTACATTCAATATTTGAGGCATGTTTTTTTTACATTTTTGGTCTAAATATCTATCCATACGCCAAGTGTGTACTTTGCTGCTTATTGGTGGCGTTTATTCTTTTCAAATCTATTTCTATTCTTTGTCAGTGCATTGTCTTTCTACATTCAATATTAGAGGCCTGTTTTTTTTAAATTGTTGGTCTAAATATCTAGCCATACGCCAAGTTTATGCTGTGCTGCCTATTGCTGGTGTCTATTGTTTTCAAATCTCTGCCTTTCGCCACAAGCTTCAAATATTTTTTACCCTTATATGAGTTTTCCTTTAGTAAAGTATAGCTCTAGTTTGTTTTTTGGATATACATTTCTTCTTGTATAAGGGAATCTCAACACGCCTGAAACAACTGTAATGTTTTTTTCTCACTGGGATAATTTGTTAATCATTGTATCAGCTATTTTAATAAGAACTGAAGGTGTCCTTTTCTTGTTTTGTCTTCTTACTTATGTGATCCAGCACTTGTAGCACGTTTATTGTTTTACAATTCTATTTCTATTCTGTCAGCGCTTTTTCTTTCTACATTCAATATTAGAGGCCTGTTTTTTTAAAATTTTTGGTCTAAATATCTATCCATACGCCAAGTTTATGCTGTGCTGCCTATTGGTGGCGTTTATTGTTTTCAAATCTATTTCTATTCAATGTCAGCGCATTGCATTACAGCTGTTAAAATGGTGTGTTTAATGCTGGCCAAAGAATGGAATGTTTTATTTTTTAAGGTCTGACTTTTTCTGTCATGCAGTCTCTGAACGCATTGGCGTCCTCCAGGGATAATGTTGTTCTCTTTTAAATCATGGATATTGCCACGTCTACCTTTGGGGGTTTATCCCAGCCATAAAGGTGTTGCATTATTCTTTGTGAGTAACACACTTTCCTTCATCCATTTTGCTTTTTGTTGACTGCGCTCACTTATTAAGAGTGATATTTTATTTGAACATTTACTGCAGATAACCTCCTTAATGCAAACTGAATGGTTTTTTTTGGAGTATAGTATGTAATAAAACATTTAGTACATAGACTTGGAGTGGGTATAGTAGTTGGGAAAAAATGGACCATTTTTATAAGGGCTACTCTGCCAAAACTGGAAAGGCCTCCCAGCCACTACTTTGTTAATCAGAGGTTGGAGATTCAGGGAATAGAGGTTTGTAATATCTTTGGGAATCCGTACTCCCAGATAATTTATCGCTTTTTCAACCATTGTAATTGGTAATTGGACCTCCAAGAAGGAGATGCATTGTTCTTTGGCAATTTTGAGAAAAACATTTTTCAAGTTTCAAAAATCTCATCTGCCACATGTTTGACGACCACTGACTGGTGCATTTATACATTTAAATTGTTGGTAGAACAATTGGTAAATGCATAATGAATTTTTTTTTACTATTTCCATATCATGAAAGATTCTTATGCCACATGGGTCTCTCTCTCAACTTAATGATGGACTCTGTGAATCTGTGTTTAAAGCATTTGCTTCCTCCATTTCCATTCCACTCTATTCAATTCTCTAACTCACTCAAACAGCAAGAATAGTCAGCAATTATACCACTACGTACACCCGTATTCTTTGCTGCCACCAATTTCTGTCCATTTTTTTTTACTAGGATCATCTTCCTTATTATTGACCAGGCTGTTGTACTGTATAGGGGCTGTGTATTGTATAGGGGCACTGCTATACTGTGATTGTGCTCTGCCCATCCTCAGTGTGTGACCAATTGTCTTTTTTGTGGACAGATTTGTGCGAAAATCACAAATTGACTTCTGTCACTTATCTTAGTCATGCAGCCAACCTTTTGGCCTAAACTGGATAAAAAAAACAATATTGTGAGCTGTAAAGTGTTTAAAATAGACTGGAAATGAGTGGAAATTAATTGAGCTTTATAATACTGTAGGAACAAAAACACCCCTATATTCTATGATTTTAGCTCTTTTTATGATTTTTTTTTACAAATTTAGAACCAAAACCAAAACACACAAGGGAGGTTTTGGCAAAACCAATCCAAAACCAAACCACGAAAAAAAATACAAAACCAAAAATCTCTAGCTAAAAGTGACATCTATTGTTTTCATTGTGGTTTATAGCATTACCATTGCTTTTAGCAATGTCCCCAAAAATGTGTGTAATATCATTATAATGAAGCCAGGAAAACAGAAGAAAAGCACAGGGCCTGATTCACACATTAAAAGTTGCTGCTTTTTAGGTGCGCAAATATGAACGTTTGAAGAGCTCCTTTGAAGTGCTCTGTGCCCATATGCTAAGTGCCGTACTTGCATAGTCTTCCAGAGGTGGCATTGTGTGCCCCATTGGAATGAATGCACCCCATGTATTTTATTTATTTACAGGAGTTTACATAGATACATCATATTACAAAGCGCTTTACAGAGAATACTTCACAATCGCATCAGTCCCTGCCCCCCCGGAGCTACTTTCTAAGTTCCCAGACACACACACATTAGGGTAAATGTATTCAGCAGCCAATTAACCGACAACAATGTTACTGGAGTGTGTGAGGAAACCGGAGCACTCGGAGAAAACCCACAGACATAGGGAGAACATACACACTCTACACAGATAAAGCCTAGTCCACGAATCGAACTTATGATCTCAGCGCTGTGAGACACAAGTGCTACCACACTGCCCGCATCCATATATGCATCTGTCTATGGATCATGCCCAAAGAGTGAGGAGCACACCGTGAGAGAGAGACCATGTTATGGCATTAATATAGAAAATAAAATGAGTAATACAGGCGCTGGTTTAGGAGATGGTCCTGCTCTCTGTTTGTCTGTCTGTTGTGTTTTGTGTCATTTCCATACAAAGTTTTCTTCTCATGTTTTACAGTCTGAGGGATACTCAGATGACCGCTCAACACGCTCCACTACTGGTGTCTCTGACCAACAACACAAACCTCACACACCTCGATCTAAGTTCCAATTACTTCCGAGTCGGAGGATACAACTCCATAAGGGATCTCATACAGAGATCTACCAGCCTGAAAGAGATCAGGTAAAGAGAACCTGCTAATGCTACATGACACAACCATCACAACATAGATAGGTTTTACTATTCTGTGTCTATGTTCATGAGTTTGTGGCCAAGACAACTCTTTTTACAGGTGTCCGGTTGTTATTAAGTTTGTCTCTCAAACAAAACCCAAGGAACCATCAGATCATTTTACTTATTGCTCATGTATTTAACCTTTTAGCATTTCGCAGCATCAGAGTTGGACGCTTCAATGGTTGGATTCTGATTATTTCACATTCCTTGATTTTTTGGGGTTATAGACATATGCTCAGGCTTATTTCTTAGGGGGTGTTGGTTGTAATCCTATATATCTTAGGACCCTCATCCCACACCCTTCCTGATACACAAAACATATTAGTAATCACTTTCTGAGATCTTGCTGGATGTCACCCGTCTTTCTCATCCTCAGTATTTTTTTCGGGAGGTATTTGCTGTGTATTCTTCTACATATTTTAGTAACGCACAGATTACATGCAATGGAGAAAGCTATATAGGAAGATATCATAAATAGGCCTCATAATTCGCTTTATAACTGTTAAATGGTAAAAAACAATGTAAGGACAAGGGATGGAACTTTATGCTTCTGGTCTGCGTGACATACACAAGGAAAAACACATGGCAGAGTGCATATCATACAGAAGGGAACACGCGGCACAGTGCATGTCATACAGAAGGGAACACGCGGCACAGTGCAAGTCATACAGAAGGGAACTCTGTAATTGATCACAAGCTGTTTAATGGATAGTTAGTCTGTATGGCGTAGTGTGTGGTTATTGATTACAGTTACATGTTTATTACAGCTAAAGGAATGTGAAAACATAGAACGTAAGGATTAGGATTATATTTTCTTATATCAGCTATCCTGTTATATATAGAAAAACAAACTCTTCTTATAACATCATTTCAATAGACTTCACACAGACACTGAGAGCAGCCAGACACCGTTACCTTCTGCTTGAAACATTATTTACTTGGACACAATGCTACAATTAGTATGTTACTAAAAACCTACAGATTTTAAGTTTGTAGTGTATAAGCACGGAATTTGCGTTAGTAAGTCAAACGCAAATAGCGTAAGGAAGTTACTACGCATGCGCAGTGCATCCGTTCTTAAATATACGCACCTAAAATATGAAGAATTCTTAAGTGTGAATCAGGCCCATAGTTGTTAATTATCCCTGGCTATCAGGGAGACTTCCTGAAGAGCAGGTGATCTCCCTGAACTGTTGGCAATCTCCCTGATGCTGATTTTGTTCCAGAATTCATTGCAGTATGATGACAGAATTAAAAAATTGTGTCCTATTTCCCTGCATAGGCCTCCTATGGAGGCGACCATTTTCATGGCGTCCAAGATGTAATCAAAGACTGGAAGTTATCTAGAACAACATGGCTTCAATAATGGAGACAGAAAATAAGAATACACTTTGGTCTCTTGTTAATCAGCTGCAGTGTCACCTACTTTTATCTGTTCTAAAAAGATGAAGAAGTCAGCAGATCCTATTCACAGTCTCCACAATAACACTGAAAGTGACATCTTTCACACATTAAAATAGTAGTTTTATATTGAAGGTACAGATGTAATAGCAATAGCAGTATACAATGCATTACTAGAGCACATTATACAATGTACAGATGTAATAGTAATAGCAGCATACAATGCATTAGTAGAGCATCTCTCTCTCCTGAGATACTGTCTGTCTCTCCCCTCAGCAGCAGGCTGTGTCTCTCTCTCTCCTGAGATACTGTCTGTCTCTCCCCTCAGCAGCAGGCTGTGTCTCTCTCTCTCCTGAGATACTGTCTGTCTCTCCCCTCAGCAGCAGGCTGTGTCTCTCTCTCTCCTGAGATACTGTCTGTCTCTCCCCTCAGCAGCAGGCTGTGTCTCTCTCTCTCCTGAGATACTGTCTGTCTCTCCCCTCAGCAGCAGGCTGTGTCTCTCTCTCTCCTGAGATACTGTCTGTCTCTCCCCTCAGCAGCAGGCTGTGTCTCTCTCTCTCCTGAGATACTGTCTGTCTCTCCCCTCAGCAGCAGGCTGTGTCTCTCTCTCTCCTGAGATACTGTCTGTCTCTCCCCTCAGCAGCAGGCTGTGTCTCTCTCTCTCCTGAGATACTGTCTGTCTCTCCCCTCAGCAGCAGGCTGTGTCTCTCTCTCTCCTGAGATACTGTCTGTCTCTCCCCTCAGCAGCAGGCTGTGTCTCTCTCTCTCCTGAGATACTGTCTGTCTCTCCCCTCAGCAGCAGGCTGTGTCTCTCTCTCTCCTGAGATACTGTCTGTCTCTCCCCTCAGCAGCAGGCTGTGTCTCTCTCTCTCCTGAGATACTGTCTGTCTCTCCCCTCAGCAGCAGGCTGTGTCTCTCTCTCTCCTGAGATACTGTCTGTCTCTCCCCTCAGCAGCAGGCTGTGTCTCTCTCTCTCCTGAGATACTGTCTGTCTCTCCCCTCAGCAGCAGGCTGTGTCTCTCTCTCTCCTGAGATACTGTCTGTCTCTCCCCTCAGCAGCAGGCTGTGTCTCTCTCTCTCCTGAGATACTGTCTGTCTCTCCCCTCAGCAGCAGGCTGTGTCTCTCTCTCTCCTGAGATACTGTCTGTCTCTCCCCTCAGCAGCAGGCTGTGTCTCTCTCTCTCCTGAGATACTGTCTGTCTCTCCCCTCAGCAGCAGGCTGTGTCTCTCTCTCTCCTGAGATACTGTCTGTCTCTCCCCTCAGCAGCAGGCTGTGTCTCTCTCTCTCCTGAGATACTGTCTGTCTCTCCCCTCAGCAGCAGGCTGTGTCTCTCTCTCTCCTGAGATACTGTCTGTCTCTCCCCTCAGCAGCAGGCTGTGTCTCTCTCTCTCCTGAGATACTGTCTGTCTCTCCCCTCAGCAGCAGGCTGTGTCTCTCTCTCTCCTGAGATACTGTCTGTCTCTCCCCTCAGCAGCAGGCTGTGTCTCTCTCTCTCCTGAGATACTGTCTGTCTCTCCCCTCAGCAGCAGGCTGTGTCTCTCTCTCTCCTGAGATACTGTCTGTCTCTCCCCTCAGCAGCAGGCTGTGTCTCTCTCTCTCCTGAGATACTGTCTGTCTCTCCCCTCAGCAGCAGGCTGTGTCTCTCTCTCTCCTGAGATACTGTCTGTCTCTCCCCTCAGCAGCAGGCTGTGTCTCTCTCTCTCCTGAGATACTGTCTGTCTCTCCCCTCAGCAGCAGGCTGTGTCTCTCTCTCTCCTGAGATACTGTCTGTCTCTCCCCTCAGCAGCAGGCTGTGTCTCTCTCTCTCCTGAGATACTGTCTGTCTCTCCCCTCAGCAGCAGGCTGTGTCTCTCTCTCTCCTGAGATACTGTCTGTCTCTCCCCTCAGCAGCAGGCTGTGTCTCTCTCTCTCCTGAGATACTGTCTGTCTCTCCCCTCAGCAGCAGGCTGTGTCTCTCTCTCTCCTGAGATACTGTCTGTCTCTCCCCTCAGCAGCAGGCTGTGTCTCTCTCTCTCCTGAGATACTGTCTGTCTCTCCCCTCAGCAGCAGGCTGTGTCTCTCTCTCTCCTGAGATACTGTCTGTCTCTCCCCTCAGCAGCAGGCTGTGTCTCTCTCTCTCCTGAGATACTGTCTGTCTCTCCCCTCAGCAGCAGGCTGTGTCTCTCTCTCTCCTGAGATACTGTCTGTCTCTCCCCTCAGCAGCAGGCTGTGTCTCTCTCTCTCCTGAGATACTGTCTGTCTCTCCCCTCAGCAGCAGGCTGTGTCTCTCTCTCTCCTGAGATACTGTCTGTCTCTCCCCTCAGCAGCAGGCTGTGTCTCTCTCTCTCCTGAGATACTGTCTGTCTCTCCCCTCAGCAGCAGGCTGTGTCTCTCTCTCTCCTGAGATACTGTCTGTCTCTCCCCTCAGCAGCAGGCTGTGTCTCTCTCTCTCCTGAGATACTGTCTGTCTCTCCCCTCAGCAGCAGGCTGTGTCTCTCTCTCTCCTGAGATACTGTCTGTCTCTCCCCTCAGCAGCAGGCTGTGTCTCTCTCTCTCCTGAGATACTGTCTGTCTCTCCCCTCAGCAGCAGGCTGTGTCTCTCTCTCTCCTGAGATACTGTCTGTCTCTCCCCTCAGCAGCAGGCTGTGTCTCTCTCTCTCCTGAGATACTGTCTGTCTCTCCCCTCAGCAGCAGGCTGTGTCTCTCTCTCTCCTGAGATACTGTCTGTCTCTCCCCTCAGCAGCAGGCTGTGTCTCTCTCTCTCCTGAGATACTGTCTGTCTCTCCCCTCAGCAGCAGGCTGTGTCTCTCTCTCTCCTGAGATACTGTCTGTCTCTCCCCTCAGCAGCAGGCTGTGTCTCTCTCTCTCCTGAGATACTGTCTGTCTCTCCCCTCAGCAGCAGGCTGTGTCTCTCTCTCTCCTGAGATACTGTCTGTCTCTCCCCTCAGCAGCAGGCTGTGTCTCTCTCTCCTGAGATACTGTCTGTCTCTCCCCTCAGCAACAGGCTGTCTCTCTCTCTCCTGAGTTGCAGTCTGTCTCTCCCCTCAGCAACAGGCTGTCTCTCTCTCTCCTGAGTTGCAGTCTGTCTCTCCCCTCAGCAACAGGCTGTCTCTCTCTCTCCTGAGATACTGTCTGTCTCTCCCCTCAGCAACAGGCTGTCTCTCTCTCTCCTGAGTTGCAGTCTGTCTCTCCCCTCAGCAACAGGCTGTCTATCTCTCTCCTGAGCTGCAGTCTGTCTCTCCCCTCAGCAGCTGGCTTTCAATATTTCAATCTCCTGAGCTTCAGGCTGTCTCTCTCCCCTCAGCAACAAACTGTCTCTTTCTCCTGAGCTGCAGGCTTTCTCCTAAGCTGTAAGATGTCTCTCCCTCAAGCTGCAGGCTGTCTCTCACCTGAGCTTGAGAATGTCTCTCTCTCAGTCATTGCATGTCTTGCCATCTTTCTGTATGTGTCCTCAGGGGCAGGCTGTCTCGCTCTCTCTCTCCTCAACAGCAATCTGTCTGTCTCTCCCCTCAGCAGCAGGCTGTCTCTCTCTCTCTCTCTCCTGAGCTGCTGTCTGTCTCTCCCCTCAGCAGAAGGCTGTGTCTCTCTCTCCTGGGCTGCAGTCTGTCTCTCCCCTCAGCAGCAGGCTGTGTCTTTCTCTCTCCCCTCAGCAGCAGGCCCTCTCACCTGAGCCGCAGACTGTTCCTCCCCCTGCTCTATCGGCCTTCTACCTGTCTTTGCCCCTGAAGTTTCCCGCCGGCTGTTTCCTGCACGCTCCAGCCAATCACCTCCTAGTTGCTGGGCAGACTCTGCGGAGCCCACACAGGATCTCTCAGCTCTCCAGTTGAACGAATCCCCCCGCGCTTTTCATGGTCTCTTCCATTAGGCTCTGTCCCCGTTCTATCGCTGATCTTCCTAGCACATACCCAAACAGTGTTATGCCCTGGAGCATGCTGGGACATGTAGTTTTTTGTTTTGGTGACCCCCAAATTGGGAGATGAGGGAAGGGGGTGGTGGTAACTTGTTTATGGACTCAAAAGTGAAACTACGGCTAGAAAATGGAGTTTCCCATAATGCACAGGGGGAGGTATGAAAGCGTATGAGGGACAAACCAGTATCAAAGTCATAGACTGACAAGTGAATGTTACACACATAATTTAAATTGAAAAATTAAATAAATATAGAAAGACCATTTGCAGCATGTGAGTACTTCCTGAAAAATCTAAGTCATATGTCTGACCACCCACTTTCTGAGGTAAAATATTTATTTCTAAATGCATTTAGCAAAATGCTATTACAAATGTGTAAAAGGGCCAAAAGACCATACAAGATCCAAGTAAAAATGTGAAACTAGATTTCTGAGTAACTGTCCGATCATCTGCTTACAGACACATTTATTTGCACTACAATCAGGGAGTAATGAGTAAAGGCAGAAAATCAAGCGCTTCTTATATAGTCATGTGACATACTTTGGTGCTTGCTGATTGGCTTCTTT
This sequence comes from Limnodynastes dumerilii, assembly GCA_011038615.1. Taxonomy (NCBI): domain Eukaryota; kingdom Metazoa; phylum Chordata; class Amphibia; order Anura; family Limnodynastidae; genus Limnodynastes; species Limnodynastes dumerilii. Next base: position 133,272 of record WWET01000680.1, on the reverse strand, counting down.
ACTTTCTGTATTGTTATTGGCCAGATTCTTTATTATGCATTAAAATGCCAATTTTTCTTGTAAATTGGGATGTATTTAAAAATGTTTTTTTTCCTAACACTGAAATTCGTATAACATAGATAATTACACTGGTGATATCAATGTCAACTTTCTTTTCTCACTTCTAGGCTTATTGACGTTGGATGGACAGAAAAGGAAAAAAGGGATCTCCTGCAAATGGAACGACCAGGCCTGAATATATTATTAGAGAGTCCCTAATATAATGAGACATTATGGCGCCAGTGAAGTCATGCACCAGCGGTATTATCGTATAATAAGAATAGCTATTATACAGTTGCAATAAGAATATTTTCACCATAAAGTCAGGGGCTGATCCATTGGTGATCGTACATGTGATTGCATAGTTTATCTCAGTATGAGTTCACACAGAAACAATGCACATGCAATTGTGGGCGATCAGACCTGAATTCAGCACACTGTGCGACTGCTTGCTTTTAGAGGAGCGGTTTTTCGAAAGTGTAATTTTTGGATGAAGCCAATGTATTAACATGAAATATGATTTGGTTTATAAAATTATTGATTATGTATAAGATTATGTATTATTATGCAATTGATCAGATTTAAGTACTGATTTACTGAGTAATTTTAGTAAAGGAATTAAGGAGGCATCAGAGAGGTGTCCACATCTGTATGACCTCCCATGTGAATAGTAAAAGCAGTTAAGACTAGCTTAATTATAAGACAAAGGAAATTCAAAATATAGAGACACTCAGGATGTGAGCAGCAATATTCCTTGATCAACGTTTTCTGGACAAGGATTTAAAAACATCCAGCCCAGAAGAGACACCAGTTTTTTGGTTATCCTAAATAAGACCACCTATTTGTATTAAAGAATATATATAT
>WWET01000680.1:59632-75272 GCA_011038615.1 Limnodynastes dumerilii | reverse complement strand
CCTAAAGTTTCCAGCTTATTTAACAGTCTTTGATGTGGCACAGTGTCAAAAGCCTTGCTAAAATCTAGATAAGCTATGTCTACAGCTCCCTCTTTATCTAATACTTTACTGACCCAGTCAAAAAATTCAATAAGATTTGTTTGACATGATCTTCCCCCAGTGAATCCATGCTGCTTGGGATCCTGTAAGTTACTGGATTTAAGAAACTGTACAATTTGTTCCTTTAACAGTGTTTCCATTAATTTCCCTACTACTGACGTGAGATCCACTGGTCGGTAGTTTGATGCTTCTTCTCTACTTCCATTTTTACACACTTTTAGACACATCGGAGGTGATCCAGAGCTAGGAGTTACTGTACAAATCTACCCCTGGAGGAGCCATGTAGCAATGTGAGGGGGCAAATAAATAAAAATACCCTGCAGGTGGGAAAATACTGGATGCTTTTAGTTATTGTACAGAAATACTGCTCTGATTTATTTTTAAACTTCATTTAGGGCATGTAATTGATGTGGCAACTTAATTGCTGTATCGATGTATACGATGTCCAATGTTGTTTTTTCCCACAAAGTTCCCGTTCCTGGTTAGGGTTACACTGTGGAGAGTGGAGGGTTAAGGTGAGGCTTAAAGTTGGGCTTCGGAAAGGGGATGGTAAAAGACTGTATTATGGGACGGTTAGGGTTAAGTTGCAGTAAGGGGAGGTTAGAATGAATGAAGGAGACTTGGTGACAGTGGAGTCTTTGTAGTGACAGCAGTTGTGAGAGTGAGGGTGTCTTGTTGGAAATCTGCTGCCAGTCAGCGCTTCAGTGCTGCAAACTGATCTGTTGAAACATCACTGGGGCTGCAAATTACACCCACGTGAGGGGGTCACATAAAGAGCACTCTGCATTCAGGGACAGTACTGGATATTGCTTATTGTACAGAAATACTGCATGGATTTATATTTGAATTCTAATTTAGAGTTAAGCTGCAGCACATCCCCTCCCAGCTGCAAGAAAAAGAAAGTTAGCTTTAAAAACAAGAATAGAAGACGCCTGTCGGCTATTTTCCAACTGCCTTGGAATGTCCGGGAGACTCTCAGAATTCCGGGAGAGCATGTGCTGTGCTCAGTGCCACTGATGATACAATTAAGCCCCACCCATCCTAACCAACAATGTGGGTCTATGGGGAGGGGGGTGTGGCTTGGTGGTATGGTGTTCTTCATATCATTAAGTGCCGCCCCCTGGCTATCAATGCTGTGACCCATAGTGTTATTATTATTACTAATGCTTATTTATATAGCACCACAAATTGTCCGCAGAGAACATTAGACATTCACATCAGTCCCTGCCCCTATTGGAGCTACATTCTAAGGTCACTAACACATTCCTACACACACACTGGTTAATTTAGTTGGCAACCAATTAACAACAAGCATGTTTTTGGCGTGTGGGAGGAAACTGGAGTACCCGGAGGAAACCCACACAGACACAGGGAGAACATACAAACTCCACACTGATGAGGCCTAGTTTGGGAATCAAACCTATGACCTCAGCGCTGGGGTTATAAGTGCTACTTACTCAAATGCCACTATGTTGCCCACTATGTTACCTTGTCCTGCTGACTATCGGTATATAGCATCATTAGCCTGGCTGGAGGCGGAGTTTCTCTAATCTGTGGGCGGGCATTGCGTCCTTTTACACCATATGTGTGATTTATAACTTTAAATTGCAGCTGAGCTCGGGTGCCCCCAACATCTCCGTTACCGATGTCTTTGCCTCTTTACTAAATATAAACAAAACTCATTGGTCATTAAAAGACCTGATTGTGTCATTTTAGATGATTCTCTGTAAACAGCCCCCTGTGTTCTGTATCTACACTCAGATTTCCATTGTTTATACTTGTTTAATATTTATGGGACATTCATCTCTCTCTGGCTCACGTTGTAATGGAGGAATGTTAATGTTTACAGATCAGCGCTGAGGACAAGACTTACATTCTGCAGGTTTGTGCAGCGTCACGTGAGCACCACTGTCGGGAATATTAGTGGAGCCGGGTGCTGGACGCTGGCAGGAGGCGAGTACAGTACATTTTCTAGTGCCGGCTAGTGCAATAGGTTAATGGGGTGAACTCTGCAGACAGTGAATTAACACAGATTCTCATGTGATTTTGTAGCTGAAACAAATGTCAGTCTGATCAGAGAGGTAAGAGGACATGAGTTCTATGTTAGTTCTGGCTTCTTCGGTGCGTAGATGTACGTAATGACCTGCTATGCATGCGTAGTAGGTCATTTGCACAATCTATATACCAGTTGGGTCTGTAGATTGCCTCTGTGTGGCCTTTAAAGACAGCACGGAGTAGCTTAGTTAGGAGGCGGAGTAATGCAGCCTCAGGGAGTGTTTAGGTAGAAGTGGGAGGGATTTATATTATCTGGGGAGGGGAGAGGTCCGTGTGTAGCTTCCTTCTGGTTCTGTCTGCACCTAACTAATTCTTAGGTGTGAATACGGCCCACTGTGTCCTGATATCTGTGTATTAGGAGGGAAGAGGTCAGTGTGTCCTCATGTCTGTGTATTAGGAGGAGGGGAGAGGTCAGTGTGTCCTGATGTCTGTGTATTAGGAGGAGGAGAGGTCAGTGTGTCCTGATGTCTGTGTATTAGGAGGGCAGAGGTCAGTGTCTATTGATGTCTATTTTAGGGGAGAGGTTAGTATGTCCTGATCTCTGTATAAGAGATATCTGTGTATTAGGAGAAGAGGTCAGTGTGTGTATGTTTCTATCAGTTTCTTGTACTAAACATCATATAATTAGATGATTTTCTCCACCAGGATAAAAAGACAAAACTTGTAGGAGGAAGAATATTACATTGAGAGGACGTTCTTCATCTCCACCAGACGTGACCTCCAGGAGAGATCTGCACACATGGCCTTCCAGATCTCTGTGACAAGCCCAGACTGGGACGAAGAGTATGTTGATGTAGATGACGCCTGGTTAGAGCACGAGACCTATGCCCATGGATTCAATAGAACACAGCTACCGGAAGCTGGTGCTAAAGTAGAGGCTGGGATAGGGAGGGTGAAGGCCCATGCCAAAGGGGTCTCTGCTGAAAGCAAAGTTTTGAGCGTTACAGCTGGCGCATCCTCCAATCTGATGCAGGCTGGGGTGGGGGCAGAAATAGCGAGTATGTCCGTCTCTACTGACCCCATTCAGGTGAAGATGGGGTTTTTAGAGCTTGACGTTGGTACATTCTCTACTGGGGTGACGGCTCTCAGCGCATCCGCTGGCGTCAAAGCCAACCACACAGGGGTGGGGGCTATGGCCAAGGCCGAGGTATTGAGCGTATCCGCCAAAGCTGGACCTGTCAAAGCCAAACTGGGCCTTGGTTTTGATAGCGGGGTGTCCGCGGGAGAGGACGGCCTTAACTTGAGACTCTTTGGAACCGGGGTGAGGCTGGGCAGCACTACGAGTGTGTCTGTGCTAAATTCAGAGGTGGGTTGTGATTTGCAGTGAAAGGAGCCAACAGATATATGGATAACGAGCAACCAATCAGATTCTAGATTACATTTGAGTGCAGTACTTCAGGGGCGGCCCTAGATTTTGCCAGACTCGAGGCCAAATTATATTTAATTTAATCTGGCACACCTGCGTCGTGTGACCTCCAGGATGGGACGAGTTAAACGGGTCGCCATCTTGATTTTTCCCCTCTGACGACCTGCCCCGGAATTTTTTTTTTCACTAAGACCACTCCCATTGACCGCCATGCGTTTCATGACTTCCCAATAGATTCCATTGGATCCCGTTGCATTGCATCACATGACCTACATTCTAGTGCTCTTTTCAATAGGAAAAATAAGGTAATAAAAAACCTGGAGACTTCTTTAAATCTTTCTAGATTACATTTGAGTGCAGTACTTCAGGGGCGGCCCTAGATTTTGCCAGACTCGAGGCCAAATTATATTTAATTTAATCTGGCACACCTGCGTCACATGACCTCCAGGATGGGACTAGTTGAACAGGTCGCCATCTTGATTTTTCCCCTCTGACCCCCTGCCCCGGAATTTTTTTTTCACTAAGACCACTCCCATTGACCGCCATGCGTTTCATGACATCCCATTCGATTCCATTGGATCCTGTTGCATTGCATGACATGGCCTACATTCTAGTGCTCTTTTGAATAGGAAAAATAAGGCAATAAAAAACCTGGAGACTTCTTTAAATCTGATTGGTTGCTATGGACAACATCTAATTTTTTTTCCTTTTTTTTGGAAGTTGGGTTAACTTGACCCTGCATCCATGTAGCTGAAATCAAGCTTCTTTTGGTTTATTATTGTTATTATTATTATTAATCAGCCATTTCGTGTTGCCCAGTAATTGTTCTATTATGTTATTTTCTTTTGGTATAACAGGTTGAAGCAGGGCCCATAGCAGTGATATGTGAGGGGGGGGGGGGGGATTTTTGGGGGGGGGGGGGGGTGGGGATTTTTCCTCTCCTGAGCTTATATTTTGGAATGTGCAGAGAAGTATCTGTGTTTCAGCAATCAGGCCATAATGCTGCCCTTGCCCTAACCCCCCTCATGCTTCATAACCCACCTCCACGTTCTTCAGTTTATATCACAAATGGTTTGATGCTTCTGTCTGTTCTTTATCCTTTGCCCCAGAGGAATATTGCAGTGTGATATATTCTGGCATCTGAGGAATGATGACTATGATTCTGTTTGCTTTTGGAATGTATGTCTCTGAATATTGCACAATATTTTGGAATAAAGCATTTAGAAACAGCCGCTGTCTCCGAATCAGTATCAGTAAAAAAAATTATAATAAACAACCGATATGTTACAGGGACTGATACGGACGGGAATCCACCAAGAAGCATCCTGTGTACGGGAAAACTAAAATAACTATGGGTGTTTTAAGAATGATTTAGACCTGAATAGAAGGATGGTTCAGGATCCATAGTATTAAAGCAAAAATATTGTAAATAAACAGATAAAAATTCTAAAGCAAAAAGACTGAATTTTCAATTTATATGATTGCATATTTACTAGGACTAATGTACATTATTATCAGAGGTGCAAAAAATAAAATTGGGACTGGATCCAGATGTAATGGCAGTGGCTGTTTTCTGCGTGCCTTCAATTGAAAAACACATGATATATGATCCAACATTGGGACTCTCGCTGTTAGTTAGGACCATAGCAGAAAAGACGTGGTAGTGGCTGGTGTGCTATTTTTAAATTGAGATCTCCCCATATCATGCATTTTTAAATTGAAAGCTCACCCCCGACAGAGGTCCCCAAGTCTCCAAAACTGCTACTCTGTATTTTAAAAATACATGGTATCAGACCGAAAGTTGGGACTCTTGACAACTGACTCTTGACCGAAACAGAGAAGCCTTGTAAGTGGCTGGTGGCTTATCATATATCTGCAGATGTATGTAAGGAATTCTCTGACTTTTATTTTAAAGATCGAATGCTATGGAATGCTATGGAGTGCTGGGGTGAAATAAAAAAAAAAAAATAAACCTGTTTGCGCAGCTTTATCTGACCTGTCTGCACAAAACAGTGTGGTCCGTTACTGCGTATGTTTGGAAATATAAGCGACTGAGGCTGCTCAGACTATGGCAGTGATGGCTAACCTTTGGAGCTCAGTGTGTCAAAATTCTTCCTTCTTCTTTCTGCTCTCCTCCGCAGCGTGCTATCCCTTCCTCCCGCTCTGATGCTGCATGCACGCAACATCACTCACTGTGTCCTAGGATGCAGCAACTGATTGGATCGTTCTGATCCAATCAGGTGCTGCAGGGGGGAGAGGCGGTATCAGCCATATCCCCTGCAGCAGCTGATCACCGCCGCCACAATCAGAAAACCTTTGACACTCGTGTCAGAGGCGATACGCCAAGACATTTTGACTGCGTGTCATAGGTTCGCCATCGCTGGACTAGAGCATAAAACTCTGTGACCACCTGTGTGTGACGGAGCGTTACGGAGAAAGGTAAGGGGGTGGAAGAAAGCAGTTCATTCAGACGTATTTGTAAGTTGCCTGATTTCAGGTGGATTTTGTGGGATGTCTTTTAAATATCCTGATATTCGGGCATCACACCTGGTGCCAGATTTACTAAGCTGCAAGTTTGGAAAAGTGGAGATGTTGCCCATAGCAACCCATCAGATTCTAGCCCCTGGACTCCCTGAAGAGTTCCCTTTTCCCCTCCTTGGGTTTGACCCAAAGCAGAGCATCGATTGTGCTGTGTTCCGATGCGTAGCGGAGCCTTCGTACGCAAGTGCCATAGGAACAGACAGGGTACTTATGCATTGCCCATGTGTCAGTATCCTGATTATTGGCCACCTGGGAGTCCTGTCCTGGACTCTGTTAGGGGTCAGTGCCCAGGGACCCCTTATAGGTCCAGGCTCAGTACAGAGGTCCTCACCCCAGTCACCGGGCCTGGCTCCCCTGCAGAAAGTGGTGACTAATGTGCCTCTGGGGGTTACTGGGAAATCATCCACTGTAAAGGCATTCCAGTGTAGAGAGGTGGCAGCCTGGCAGACGTGGGTCACACATCTGGGTATCTCTGCCCCTTCGTACCGATGGTAATCCTCCTTCCTCCTCCACATGGAGCCAGCAGCTGCTTCATTTCATATAACGGTTTGGCTGTAGACTGACAGCGGGATACACAGTGCCGGGAATGCCTGACAGCTGCTCTCTGTACAGTGACAAGAACACGTCTGTATTATTACAATAGAGATGCCTTATTATACGAGGAAAGACATTTATTTCTGCCGCTATATAGATATAATAGGCCTGATACAGACTGGGGCATATGTCTACTGGCTCACACTGAGCATGCTCACAACACCTGCGATGACCCAGACCCAGACACATATCTCTATATTAAGGGTTCTGTGTTGCAGGAATGTACATGTTGTTGGTGTATTTGATGCCAGAGGTTGGTCGGGTGTGAGCCACAATCACCAGTTGTGTATCTTTCAGCTGAGAGTGGGGAGTGGGTTGTATACACACGGCTGTAGTTTCCCTTTGGTCGCAGGCTGTGTATACATTTAGATGGCTTATAAGTGAGAACTAACGCGTTTGTCTGTTTTATGTCTTTGTATAGTAATATTTGGAAACCCCATAGATGTTATGTGACTGCGGCTGTTTGACAACACTTTTCCTTGTTCTAGATTGGTTCTTCATAGCCCCGCCCACATATAATATTTCCACTGATATTTCTGGACGGGATGTAATCATAGCGGATGTAATCTACATGCTGTGTGCAGAAACTGGCCCTGATCTATGTGCGCATACGCAAGCTACCTGCGTCCAGCACGGAGCAAGATATTCAAGGCTCAGAACTCTGTGCTGGAAGTTGGTCCGGTGGGAAGGGAGGACAGGGCAGCCTGCTTAGAGCATCTCCGCATGGTAGGACGGGGAAGGAAGTATTTAAAGCATACAGTAAGGGTTTAGTTTAGTCCTTATGTACGATCCTCCGTTATGCAGTGGTAAAGTCTTAAATAATAAGGGAGGGTCATTTTGGCGGAAAGCCATAAGTCTGAGGGGAGTGTCCTCCTCTTGCACTTATGCAAATTAGGATTAGTGACCCTATAGATGACCTCCACAGCCTTAGGTCCACTCACATCACACTATTAAATCAGGATCCAATAATAGGGCCAGATCCTAAACCACGTACGCGAGGGATTTTACGCTAGCCGCTGACTTAAAATCGCCCATTAGTATTTACTACGCATGCGCGCGGCAGATGTTACGCCACGTAACTCTAAACGTACCATACGCCCCCCGTAAACGCTTCGGAGGCGGGCGGAGGCATTAAATTTTGCACAGTGTGGGCGTGCTTAGACACTTACGTACATGAAGGCTTTACGTACGTCAGTAGTTACGCTTTAAAAAGTTAAGGTAGGGTTTGGCAAGCATAAAACGGCCGCGTACGTACGAGCAAGGGGAGTGCCTAGAAAATACGCTACGCGATGAAGCGTAATGGAAAAGTAGGTCTGGATCTACCCCATACTCAACATACTAATCCTTGTAATACTGATTCTGTTGCAGGTGCTGGAAAGTATTGTATCATTATATAATATTTAGTTGAATTTGATACCATCACAAAGTAACTCTGAAAGCCAGATTTACTAAGATGCGGGTGTGTAAAAGTGGAAATGTTGCCCATAGCAACCAATCAGATTATTTATTTTTACATACTAGAGAATGTGAACTAAAATTTGATTGGTTGCTATGGGCAACATCTCCACTTTTCCAAACCCGCAGCTTAGTACATCTGGCCCTGAGAGAGGATATACAGATTTTATTGGCATAATTTAGACTACCTGGGTGCTGTGAAACTACAAGCTCCATGTTGCTTTGCCAGGTATCGGCTAGGTCTATGCTGTTGGAGAATGCTGGGAGCTGTAGTTTCACAACATCTGGAGTGTGGAAGCTGTTTATGTCTGGCATTACATACCCTCCTACATGACCCATTCCATTAGGGTACAAAAACTCTGCTCCTCAGTTTGCAACTGTCAGTTACTATGGTAACCACCATTGTTGAAGAGGCAAATAGTTTTTTAAATATCAGGTAATTCATTTAAACCAGGTGAGTGACAGTTGGAAGCTCAGGAACAGATTAAATTGTACCTAATGGAATGGGTCATGTTGGAGGGTCTGAGGTTACAGATGTGTTGTGTCACGGTTTCTTGTGTTTGTGTTTCTGAGAATGAGTCACAGGGAAGTGCGAAGGTTTATGGTTTATTATCTCCGGCCAATAATAAACAACGTTCTAAAGATTTCCTTTTCATGGAACCTTTAACACACACCATCTTAACAAGCACCATCTAGTGGTGGCAACAGGTATTGCTACCTAAAATATCAGTAGTAACAGAAAAGGAATCCTAGTTACACTTTCTAACCGCTGACACAATATTTCTGCTTCTCTTGTGTTTTATTAACACATTCATCATACTACTGTAGCGTAGTTGCATTACTCCCAGAACCCCCAGAGGGTCAGCAAATCTCCTGTATCTGGACTTGAGGCAGTGATTTTATGCAAATCACTGCCTCAAGCACCAAGGGTTACTAAGGATGCGCAGGGCTTAATGACATTAAGTCCCGCCCCATCCTTATTAAACCTATGAATGGATAATTTGATGAGACAGGGGGCAGGAATTAGTATCATAGGGGCAGATCCAGGGCCTGATTCAGAGGTCCGATAGTAAGGTGCGTATATTTAGGACCGGACCGATTTTGCATTAACTGCGCATGCGTAGTAATAGTGCAACGCCATGTACGTTGAAGTTAGGGTTGGAAATGCCTTAAGGTCGGACTTGTGAATCGGTCGGAAACAATAGCGATCCTAAGTCCAGCGGAAATCTAGGAGCAGCATTTTACCTTCCAAATAGTTTACTAATGTATGGACATATTGTATTTGTATTGTGCTACTCAGTGGGATGTAACCTGCTCTGACCTGCCACTTAGATGCGTATATTTGCGATCCCATCGCCGACGGATCTCTGAATCAGGCCCCCAGACCGATACCCGCCCGTACACCCGTACAGTATGGACGTGCTACGCATGCAGACTACAGATGCCTGCGGTTATGAACAGAAAGGTTAGGGTAGGGTTTGGTCAGCGTAATATGGCATTAATACGGACGACTGAGGGGAAAACCTAAGGGAGTACTTCGTATTTATGCTGGCGTTTATTCGCTACTCACAAGGGCGTATCGTTTGCGTAGGTCTGGATCTGGCCCATAGTTCCCAAAATTTAGAATCCCAAAAGCGGGACAAAATAAGACACACCCTGGTTCCACCCAGACACCTCTCAGTCCAGCAAAAAAAAACCTGGTACAGTTGGTAGGGATGTAGCCTGTATCTGCGTTCCTCCCACTCCACATACCCAGAACACAATGCTGCAAATTCACACCAAGAGCTGCTGATGGCTGACCCTCCACAGCCTATAGGGGACCGTAGCAGCAGCATTTTACCTTCCAAATAGTTTACTAATGTATGGACATATTGTATTTGTATTGTGCTACTAAGCTGCAGGTTTGGAAAAGTGGCGATGTTGCCCATAGCAACCGATCAGATTATATCTGTCATTCTCTAGTATGTAATGGGAAAGTGAGAGCTAGAATCTGATTGGTTGCTATGGACAAGCACGGTATATATATTTTGACAGACATATTAGATTTCAATTACTTATACAACCTTCTTTATCTTACAGGTGGAGAGTTGGAGACAATTGCTGTGCTATTACTGATGAGGAGGAAAATGTGGGGCTGCTGGGCTGGATTTACAGCACCGGACATATTGTATATATGTCTGGTGTTTACCGTTTTTTTGACTACTGCGCATGCATGGCTAATTTTTTAAGTAATCTACGTATCTTTTACGTAGATTGTGTATATGCGATCTGAAAGATATGTGGTATCGAAAAGATACGTAGATTGAGTAAAAAATTGACTATGCATGCGCAGTAGCCAAAAACGGTAAACCCCGGATATATATGCAATACGTCCGGTGCTGTAAACCTGGCCCCCTATTAATCCCATAATTGATAACAATACTCAGCGCTCATCAATGGATGGCATCCTAATCCCCTGAAAGGAATACAGTACATGAGGAGCCTCCAACCTTCATTAAGATAAATAATGTTCATTAATGAAGACTGGAGACTCTTCGTGCACCGTGTTACTTCCAGGAGATATATATGGACAATATGCAGATGGGGGCTGGGTTTTGTGTTTAATTATGTGTTCATTTGGCAGCCCTGGTTTTAGACTTAAAAAAAGTACAATAAACAGCTGCATTCTCATGATTGTGTTGTGTCTATTCCTGGACTCCTTCCACCTTCCCTTGTCCTGGAGTCTTCCCACTTTACCCTGTTCTTTGATCTTCCACCCACCCTTGTCCAGGGGTTCTCCTGACGTCGCTATTCCTGGAGTCCTTCCACTGTCCCCTTGTCCAAGGGACCTCCACCGTCCCCTCCCGTGCTCATGTCCACAGACCTAGTTTTACACATAATAGACTTTTAGGTAACAGTGAGGACATGAGTGATGGAGAGAAGGTCTGAGGTTCCTCCATGTAGCTTGGAGTCGGTGCTGGAGCGCTGGTCACCATACATGAAATTTTCAGCTATTATATAGACATCACTGTCACCATGTCAGAAGCAGACTGCTCTATGATGTCACACATTCATGTCATGGACGTTCTTGTTCAGACAACGGATAAAGTGTTACTTGTTAGACACTATGGGGCAGATCCAGAACAACGCTTGTGACCGAATTTACGCGTGGCGGACACGTAAAATCGCGTTTTGGTAACTACTGTGCATGCGCACGACAGATAACACGCTACATAACGTAATGTAAATGTGAGCGTATGGGGCATTTACATATTTGCTGTGTAAATTGGTATGTGTGGGTGTGCCAAATTTACGTGAGCCAAAAGTACGGCTAAAATACGCAATGTAGGCGGGGGTTTTCATTTAAATTGTACAGTATGGGCGTGCTTAGCTGCGTAAGTCCGTGTTTCCCATCTGAACGTGTGCGGACAACAGCGGTTACGCGGCCAAAAGTTAAGGTGGGGTTTGGAAAGCGCAAATCGGTCAAAATACGTACATTCAAGGGGTGTGCCTAGGGGAGTGTATAGAAGGTACGCACAGGAAAATACGCTACGCTAGTAAACGGATTGCAAGCGGAGTTCTGGATCTACCCCCATAACACAATATCCTTTCTATAAATACAATACCCTAGCTTTGGTTTACAGTAGAGAAAATCATTGTATTAATGTCAGATAAACGCAATGATGTAAAAATACAATAAGTTTTTTTTTCTAATGAAAATCACCGCGATTAAGCCCTTTAAACATCACGGAGCATCGCCTGTGTTTGAAACAAATCGCGTGTTAATCAATTTGAAACATTTTTTTTAAAAATCGCGGAAAAATCGTTTTTAATGAATGAGGCCCTAAGTCCAGTGAGGGTTGTCTGGGTTTCACACTGGTCAAGGGGCTTGGTGTATCAGCTTACTGGTGAGAGTGGACACTGGACTTGAGCCCACGACCTTATAGTTGGCTGCAGCCAAATTCTTCCCCATCAGGGGCTTTGGTGAAAACCTGCTCTTTAGTTAGACTCTGATACACTTTAATAACAAGATCGAAAAGGAGAGTTAAAGCTAGAACATATATAACAGATATTGATCAGATCCAGATTACAGATTACGATTGGTTTATGACACTGGCTTCACATTAGGCAATAACAGAGAACGCTGTGGATCAGGTACAGGCATATTGGGAAACTACAGGTCCCATCATTCTCTGCCAGGTATCAGCTATGCCTAAGCTGTGGGAGCATGGTGAATGTTGTGACATAACACCTGGAGTCACAATGGTTGCCTATCCTTGCTGTAGATGAAAGACTCCTCTCCATGGAGAGAAATCTGGTGGTCCTCTACATTACTAACATTTATACATACTGGTCATCTTCTAATGAATAGAAAGATGGGGGATATTCCATTGACTATAATGGCTGTACATGTAACCACACAATATGCATAACTATGGGCCCTCCACCATGGAACACTGCAACCAATCCCATCATCAGACATTGAAGTGTTTCCTAACATCACATCTTCCTATGTCACTAGGAATGTTTGGGAGGTTTGGGAAGTGAGTTGCTTTATGGGAGTCTGGGATTATACACTGAATTTCAGACCTTTCCAGGAACCGGCCACATTGTGAGGACACTTTCCAGGGACTTTCCCTGATCTGGGCTTGTCTTGTGTATACACTTAGGGCCTGATCCAGACCTACGAATGAGCGCCGAGCGTATTAGCGCTCTGCGTAAAAACGTATCACTCCCCCGACACTCCCCTTACTTCCATTTCATTACGACGGCTAAACCCTACCCTAACTTTTCCCTGCGTTACGACGCCTACCCGTTCGTACTAACGCGACGTAACAAGGTAACACAGCCCATACTGTACGTTTTAAATACCTCCCCCCGCCTACATTCACTAAGTCCAGCGTATTTTCGGGAATCGTTTTTTTGGCGCGCCCCTTTGTGTGGTTATAAGCAAATAATACGGGCGCCCGATTCACGCTAAAGAAGTTACGAAATTACGATGGAAAACATCTGCCACACACATGCGCAGAACGTTCTAACTGACGATTTTACGCTTACAGCCAGCGTAACCACGCGAGCGGCCGTAGGTATGGATCAGGCCCTTAGGCTCAGTGACTTGGCAAAGGCACTAGGAGAGATGGACATGGTCTTCTCTGGAATCCAGACCCCAGAAATCTAAAGTCACCAAGCATCGGAATCCAACAATGGGGTAGATCCAGAACTACGTCCGTCTTCCATAGACGGACATAATTCAATAATCAATAGCTACTGCGCATGTCTTTTAGACCGCATATACGCAATCTACGTTTTGAAGCGATACGCAGATTACGTACAATAGCTACTACGCATGCGCAGCAGCTATTGTTCATTGAATTACGTCCGTCTATGGAAGACGGACGTAGTTCTGGATCCGGCCCAATGTGTGGACACCTGTAGTTAGATCACTGATCAACCTTGAGTCATTGTCACCTTTTGACCTTGAAGACTCAGTGATTTCTTGCATCTGGGAACGTCCAGGGAATAATGTGTCCGGGGTGTTGTGAAATTTCTTATAAATATGATTTGTGTATTTTTTAAACAGGAAATGAGATCAGCCTAAAGTCCTGTGTTATAATCGTAAAATATTAATATGTGTGAACAAAGCGCATCAGGATGTCACTCCTGCTCCTCATGGTATTAGTGGGTAAGTGGAGACTTCTATATGATAAATAGTCTATGGGTGTTTCCATAAAGAGATAGATATCTATTACCATTTCTTATGTGGTTTGGAATATAAACTGTGTTGATATCAGGGTGGAAAAAGCTAAAGATCCAAAAATGTGTTTAATAGAACAAGGCAGATGAATGGTTCTTATCTGAAATTACATTTCTAATTTAATGTTTTACAAAATATACTGTTCAGTAGAAGTGAACATCTGCATAGTAACTTGTAAACAGTACGATGATTACGCAATTCATGAAAAAAATATATATATATTTTACTGGAGCAATCTGGAGGGATTCCAGGAATCTATCTGAAACTAAGTTATTAAACATATAACATTTCTATGGTTGTGCCGATCCAGCATTTCATTCTGAGATTAATATGTGGTAAGACAACGTAACATAATCAGGAAGAAAATCTTTACAAATTCTAAATATTTTTGAACCTTATTTGTAATGAGAGTGTTTTATTTTTCAGCCCTGGCCAACGGAGATTCTGGTGAGTACAGAAGTAATGGCCGAGTCTCAGTGAGTTGTATGTGCTTCGGGGGCATGTCTGGGGTATTTTGTGGGTAAAGATAGGAGCACAGAAAACAGACGTGTAGCTGTATTCTCTATTGCTCATCTTTCATGATAGCCCCAGCCAAGTTGTGTAGTGTGTGCTGAACTGATGACTGCCATAATTGGGGTAGATCCAGACCTAAGTACGTCAGTGAATTTACACTTGCTGCTTGCATATATACGGCTTTTTGTATGTATTGCGTATGTGCGCTGCAGATGTCAGGCATCGTAACTCAGATCACGCGTACCTTGGTCATAACTACGTGTGAAAGGGGCGGTGTCATCCATACGGCAGCCGGAAATATTGTGGGCGGAGGGAGGCATTTAAATTGTACAGTATGGCCCGGGTTAAGCGGTTACATGCGTAAATCCACTACATATGACCGTAGTTACACTTTGAAAAGTTAAGGTAGGGTTTGGTGAGCATAACTCAGCTGAAGTATGTCCGACCGAGGGTAGTGCCCATGGGAGTGCAGTATACTTACGCTAGAGTAAATACGTTACACGATCGAACCTAAAGAGAACGTAGGTCTGGATCCAGCCCATTATTACTAGTTACACCAGTGGTCAGATGGGCACACATTGGGGATGTGGCTTATGTTAGTTTGTAGTGGCTGCCATCATGCAATGGCTTCCTAGAACACAACTATGAGCATATATTAAACCATTTCCCAGCATGCTGGCAAGCTAATGAGACGGATGTGTGCATTTTGCTTTAGTGAAGGACCAGAGGCAGTGACATTTCTGGGGATTTGCTGCTTAGATCTTTGTCTTTCTGCTTGTGACATCTCACGTTGCTTATATAACAGTTTCTCGTTCCATTTATGGCATCTGGAGGACTGTGGTGGTCAGTGAGCACCTACTGATGTACTCCATACTTATCATATTTAGCCAGGCTGGTGAGGGACATCTTGGGCCTGATTCAGAGATGCGATTTTATTGCTACTTAGGTGCGTATATTTAGGATCTTAGAAAATTTGCATCAATGCGCATGCGTAGTAATAGTGCAACGCCGTCTACGTAGAGGTTAGGATCTTAAATTCGCTAAGCGCGGACCTGTGAATCGATCGCAAGCACTTAAGATCTTAAGTGCTGCGGAAGTTTAAGATCTGAAGGATTTGCATGGAAATGGGCGGGGGGAGGCAGGGAGATGAGGGAAAGTGGGCGCGGGCAGACACTTAGGATCTCAAATAACCGCAACTACTTCCCTTAAGATCTCAAATGACAGCACAGAGTTAGGGTTAGTCAATGGTGGTCTAACTTTAAGATCCGCCGCTGTTTGCAAGG
>WWET01000680.1:43333-54871 GCA_011038615.1 Limnodynastes dumerilii | reverse complement strand
TATGCTTACCCCCGCCATAGCTAGTACGGCGGGTAGCTAGTACGGCAGGCGTATTTCTGGATCAGGGTCAATGTCTATACCGCCCATCACAGGATAATTTTCCTAAATTTTAATGTAAAAGCTGCTTTCTTTGGAATGGTATTTTGGAAGAGAGGACATCGTCTACATAAGAATCTAGTTACATACAATGGTATAATGCACTGGAATGAACATTTCCCTTCAATGTACATTACAGCATGTTACAGGGTCATACAATAACAGACACTTCCCATTCATGTAATTCCCTAGTCAGTATTTATATCATTGTCTTTTCAGCCAATTTTGATACTCCACAACTAATTATAAATGAAACAATAATAAAAGAAGGACAATACATGACCCTGACCTGCGTCACCAGACCTGACTTCACGACCTCGACTCAGTTGCAGTTTGCCTTCTACAGAGGCAGTGAGACAGCGAGGACCTTCAGTCCATCTGCTTCATACAGAACCCCGTATCCACAGTCTGGAAATTATACCTGTGATGTGAAAAATGCCAATGGGCGTGTGAGGAAAAGGAGTGATTCCTTGTTTATACAGGTAGAAAGTAAGTAAAATCTTTTGTCTGAGCAACCTCCAACAATACAAAGAGCAAAATTAGAACCTGATTAGAAAAATCGCAATAAACGCTGATCTGAACATCTAGCAGGACACAGACAATGTGCAAAATCCTCTTTAGATAACTTGAAAGGATTGTGTATTTCCAGCTCACCTGGTGCCTCTAAATGTTCTTCAGAGCCTGTGGGTTTGGAGAATGGTTGGTGGATGTTTCTTGCGGAGTTTCCCGATATGTCTTTAGACTCTTTAATCCGGCTGATGGTAAATGTGAGCACTTTTCTTTTCTTTTCTGGATGAATGAAACCTGACTGCAGATAGTTATATACAAGGTGAGCATTTGGCAGGAACTGTGGGCCAGATTCACAATCAAGTAAACCAGCAGAGTAACGTACGCTAGGGACAGACGTCAGCTGAATATTCCCGCATCGGAATTCAGTTGCCCAATGCTGTGTTCTGTGCGGAAATGTGGACTTGTGGAAGGGGAAGTTAGGCATTTAAAGGCACAGTAAGGGCTTTTACCTATAATCCAGTATCCATCATCCATACTTAAGGTAGATTCCTGTTGGCAGATCCATCAGCCACGCGTAGCACCGTGGGGGTAGTGATGAACTCTCCTGCATGCAGTGTCACAAATTCTGTGCGATTCCCTCCACAGTGGAGAATAATGTATGGAATCAAGTCTGGATGCAACCAAATAATAGCACAATCATACACTTCCAGTTTAACTTTAATTATTTTAAGTTACAAAACTCATAGCTGTTATTCTCATGGAAATGACCATATAAGTGTTCTATGGGGAGATGTCAACAGATCATCAAAAAGGTCTAAGGAGATATATATACAGCATATTACTGTAAGTCTTTTATCCCAAGGTATGAAACAAGTCCTTTTATCCTTAACATTTAACTCTAGACATATTTGATTAATTGATTGCAATAGATGAAATATACAATTAAATGCTATTATTTCTTTTCCCTTAGAAAAACTATAGAAAAAACACAAACTATTGGTATAAATGTTCCCTTTGTCTCTGCAGCTTGGAGAAATCATTGAGTCCTCCATGGCAATGCTCAACTTCTTCGTAAGGAATTTCTTCTCCACTTATTCTCCAAATGGTTTGACATTATAACATAGCCATCCCGTATTAAACCCCATTCATAATTACCTACCATTCCCAACTAATGAATAGGTGCAACATGTGTGAAACACACACATAAGATCTCTAAGGATTCAAGTGGATCCTGACTAGTATCTAGAGCTGATTCACAATACGAGCATGGTATTTAGAGCCCTATTTGAATGTAGATTGTACCACAATAGGGATGACCAAAGACTCTCCAGTCCCATCTCAGAGCAGCTGATATGGAGCATGTATACAGTCAGCAGGGTCTAATAATAATTTGTGTAAAAGATACAATCACTCAAGAATAAAACAAACCTGCATCTTTACGTATCATTGCTTTGCTGTAACTGACCCACATTCCACACCATACGGTGTCATTTTCTTCTAATCTCTTTCAGAAATTTTTGATACTCCAGAGATTAAAAACAATACCAATCAATCGTCAATAATGTTGGGTAACGAGATGATTCTGACCTGTGCTGTCAGACGTAATCCTGGCACAGCTTCTACAGAACTGCAATTTTCATTCTACAAATCTTTCCAATTAGTGCAGAGGTTCAGTTCATCTGATACATACAGAGTTGCATCAGCTCAGGTGAAGGATTCTGGGAGATATCGCTGTAAAGTGACCCCTACCACCAGCAATGTGTACAAGGAAAGCAATTTCATAAATATAGAAATAAAAGGTGAGAAAGAAATACTAAAATCTTATGTCTGCACGTTTCCCACCTTACCCTATGCAGAATCTAAGAACCAGAGTGGACTCACAAAGGACCGTATTCAAGCTTAAGAAGCTCAGGCTTCTTAAGAATGGTTATTTAAGAAATGCGTGGTAGGACGTTTATGTAATCTTTAGGTATGTAGATTGACTACGTGTGATATACGTAAATAAATTATATATATATATATATTGAACTAGGAGACTTACAGCGCACTAAACAATCTAAAGGTATTTAGTATATATTATTTGGAATATTAAATATTGTACTTCCCATAAACAATAATACGTGCTGCTCCCCAATCCCAAATGTAGTGAGCCTACCACTGTAGTAGGTTCAATTGATGTAGTTAATTTTTCCTAGGATATTTGGAGTAGGGAGCGCTCAGTACAATTGTAGGATTTTTATATAGCGTCAGTGAGACAAAACATCAATGACCAGACATATAAACATGGGGGAAGAAAGAAAAAAATAATAATAGTGTAGTATGTCAACAACAATATTAGTTATTAGTTCTGGATTTTATGCGTACCAGAAATTTTCTTGGTTGTTTGCATTAAGTATAGACCTTTAAACCAGGGGCTTCCTTCCAAGGTATGTAAGTCAAAAAATCACCAGACTCATAGCGTACCAAATTGTATGACCTTTTATCTGGACTCTCAATATAATCTACGTACCACAATGCAATAAAGTATAGGCAATTAGAAAATGTAGGTGATTAAAAAGATAGCAAGTCTTTGCTTAGCTGTGTATTGGTCCGCGTCCGTCTCCTGGGGTAACTCACTCCGGGCGGCGGGATAGCGGTGCAGATACCAGCGCAGCAGGTGAGGTCGGACCCGCACTCGTCTCCTGGGGTTATTCCCTACTGGGCGGCGGGTTAGCTGTGCAGATACCAGCGCGGCAGGTGAGGTCGGACCCGCACTCGTCTCCTGGGGTTATTCCCTCCGGGCGGCGGGGTTGCAGCGTCCTTTTATCGATCGTGGCAGATGGCAGGATTTCCAATGAGAGCAGTCCTCGGCCTCTCGTGACAGATGGCAGAGATATCGCCAGGTGGTTCTCGGGCAGTCACAGCAGATGGCAGGATTTCAGGTTGTTCAAAGTGTTAAAAATGTTCTTTAAAAGCCGATTAGAATCGAGGGCTAATTTTTAAAACCTAGGGTATCAATCTACTTGTACGGATTTCCTCAGGGACACAAAGTGACACTTAGTCCTCAATCCTGATCGGCTATTAAAGAACTTTTTACACTTTCTGGTACGCATAAAATCTAGAATTAATAACTAAAATTGTTGTTGACATACTACACTATTATTATTTTTTTCTTTCTTCCCCCATGTTTATATGTCTGGTCATTGATGTTTTGTCTCACTGACACTATATAAAAAATCCTACAATTGAGTGGTTCCATGTAGTCTGGGTTGACAATGGCCCTGATGAAACAATGGTTTGTGTTTGGGGATAATTAGTACCACTTCAAAAACAGGACATTATACCTGATAATGTCTTTTCCCCGACTCCTCCATGGCAGCAATGATAATGGGTAATCCCCGTTTGCTCTGTAGTGCTAGGACAGGAAATAAGAAGACCCGGTGGTGGTATAAAGGTACCTCCTCTTCCTGTGACCGGTGTCTTTTTTATTTCCTGTTTCCTAGTGCTAGAGAGAGGAGTATTACCTAGGATTACCTTAGCGTGCAGCTCTGGTCCGTCCTCCTGGGGATGGCGGGATCATGAGGTGTCTGCCGGCCTCATATCAATCCAGCGGCTCCGATAACCACAGCTGTTTAGTGGGCGGCCGGAAGCTACTGCCGCGCGGCCTGAATCCCGCGCGGCAGAGACTCTAAAACTTGTCACCACCCACCGGATATGACATACGCTGGAAGGATGGCGGGGACAGGAAGTCCATGGGCGCCGCCATCTTTCCGAAGCCCAGCGTTACAGGTGTGCTGGACACCGGATCCTGCCTATTTAAGGCAGAACTGACAGATCAGAAGTGTCGGTGAGAGCCTTCAGTATCCAAGATGTCTGAAGACAAACGGCAGCCGACCAGGAGGTCGGGGTGAGTGTAGATTATATTTATATATACTTATGTCTTGTTAGTTAGTTTCTTTTACTTTAGGTTAGTTAGTATTATTTTAGGATAGTCAGTTAGTATAGTTAGAGAGTAGGGAAATACTTACATTATATGTATTGTTATAGTTAGTGTAATTTATTTGCTTTTAGGTCTGAGACTAGCAAGTCTAAAAGGGACTCTGATTCTTCTAAAAAATCCAAAACTCAAAAGACCATTATCACCAAATGTTTGTCTTGTGATAGGGCCTTGCCTGAAAATTATACCTCTCAAACATGTGAGGAATGTATGGCTAGGCCACACTATCAGCCCCCATACCAAATGGCGGAATTCATGCAAATGATAAAAACTACGTTAGCTGACACCTTTATCACTAAGGACGATTTACAGAAAATGTCCATTAAAAGGCCCAGATCTATAGCATCTGAACATTCGGAGGAGTCTGCAGAAGAAGGAAGGTGTTTGTCTATTGATTCAGTTCCTTCTGAGGAGGAGTCGTTACCTCAGGAAGATAGCTCCCTGAACCCCGACTTAATTGACAATTTGTTAAAATCTATATATAAAGCTTTAAACTTGCAGGAGGCCAGAGAGGATACTTTTCTTCAAGATTTAATATTTCAGGAACCCAGGAAAAAGACCAGGGTTTTTCCGGTATCCCCAGTAATACAGGATATTATCTCGGAGGAATGGAAGGCCCCTGACAAAAAATTTTCAGCATTCAATAAATTGTCAAAAACCTACCCTTTTTCTTCAGAGACCTCACGAAAGTGGGATGAGCCACCGAAGGTGGATGCAGCCATCTCTCGGATATCCAAGAAGACCATGCTTCCTCTAGAATGCTCCAATACCTTCAAAGATAACATGGAAAGGAAAGTAGAGGTGAGCTTAAAGAAAACACACTGTTTAGCTGGGGCAGCTCTTAGACCTGCAGTGGCCTCGGCCTTGACATCTAGGGTGATGCGCTCATGGTGCAATTCACTGGAGCACAACATAGTGGAAGGCGTTAAAAGAAGTGAGCTAATTAAATCTCTACAAGAAATCCAAATAGCCACAGAATTTATGTGTGAAGCTTCGTTAGATATGGTTAAATTGTCATCAAGATGTATTGCTTCCACCGCAGTAGCCAGAAGAGCCCTCTGGCTAAAACCATGGTCAGCAGACAGCCAGTCAAAACACAGGCTGATATCACTGCCTTTTATGGGCAAATATTTGTTCAGACCCAAATTGGATGATATAATCCAAAAAACATCTGGCGGTAAATCAAATTGGTTGCCCCAGGACAAGCCCAAAAGACTTTTCACCAATAAGTCTTTTAGACCATTTCAAGTGGAATATAAGGAGGCAAGGCAATACAGACCTGGAAGATCTTTCCTCAGAAAGTTCCAACCTGGACCCTCTCGTACCAGCTTTCGGGGGCAGAGAGGAAAAGAGGGACGATTTTTTCGTCCCTATACACAATGAAACCAGGCTCGTAAATCCTCCCACAGGGGCCGCAGTGGGAGGGCGACTTCTGAAGTTCGGCCACCTTTGGGACTCCACAATTACCGACAAGTGGGTACTCGCTGTCATATCTCACGGGTACATGTTAGAGTTCCTTCATGCACACCACACACAATGGTATATACAATCCCCTGTCCCAAGGTCCCGGGACGAGAGACAAGCCCTCAGGAACAGTATAACAGAGTTGCTACAGCAACAAGTAATTTCGAGGGTTCCCCTAAATCAGAGATTCAAGGGGTGTTATGCCAAAATATTCGCAGTCCAAAAGAATTCCGGCGGGTTCCGCACCATATTAGATTTAAGGCCCCTAAACCAGCATATAAAGTTGCAGAGGTTCAAGATGGAGTCCATAAGGTCCATTCTAGGGTCACTACCCCAGAGCGTTTTTATGGCGTCCGTAGACTTAAAGGACGCTTACCTACATATCCCTATTTTTCCAGCCCATCAAAAATATTTAAGGTTCGCAATATTCGGGGAACACTATCAGTACCGGGCACTTCCCTTCGGTCTTTCCACCTCTCCCCGAACATTCACAAAGGTATTGGCCCCGCTCATCGCAGTTCTCAGACAACAAGAAATATTCGTCTTGGCATATCTCGACGATCTTCTAATAGCGGCCCCATCAAGAGAACTGTGCCTCTCCCATACAAAAGTGGTAATTTCATTTCTAGAGCACCACGGGTGGCTGATAAACCACGAAAAAAGTCACTTAATTCCAAGTCAGACTATAACCTACTTAGGAATTGTGATAGATTCACAGCAGGACAGGGTATTCTTGCCACTGGCAAGGGCACAAGTCATATTGGACGAAGTGTACAAGCTAAGATGTCAACCGTGGACATCAGCCGGGGCATGCATGAAGGTATTAGGCCTAGTCTCAGCAGCTCTAGACACGCTAGTCTGGGCAAGGTTTCATTCAAGAAACCTTCAAGGATGTTTATTGAGACAGTGGGACAAAGATCCCTTTCATCAACAACAATTGATATTTCTCACACCAAAGGCAAGAGAAGATCTACACTGGTGGTCAGTTCCAGAAAATATCTTGCAGGGAAAGCCCTTACAAATAGAACATTCAGTAGTACTGACAACCGATGCCAGCAACTCTGGGTGGGGAGCCACTTGCGCAGAACATTGAGCGCAAGGAAGCTGGACTCAAGAACAGACTCAGCTTCACTCAAACCTACTAGAAATGCTAGCAGTCTTTTTAGCGTGTCAAAGCTTCCAAGAATTGTTAAGAGGACAACACCTCATAGTCCATTCCGACAACAGGGCAGTAGTGTCATATGTCAACAGACAAGGGGGCACCAGAAGCGAAAGGCTAATGTCGATAACAGCACTTGTTCTCGGATGGGCAGAAGAAAACGTTCTGTCTATTTCAGCAACCTACATAGCAGGTCATCAAAATTTACAGGCAGATTTTCTAAGCAGAACAGAGACAGATCCTGGAGAATGGGAGCTGGACACAGTCATTTCAAAAGATTGTCAGAAGATGGGGGCAGCCACAGGTCGACCTAATGGCCACAAGAGAAAACAAAAAGGCAAAACAGTTCATTTCGAGGTACAGAGACAGTCAAGCCCTAGGGGTAGATGCTCTGACTTTTCCTTGGACTTTCAACCTCGCTTATGTGTTCCCACCGTTTCCTCTCATTCCCAGACTGCTGAGGAAGATTTAGAAAAGACAACTGTAATAGTAATCTTACTGGCCGAGGAGACCTTGGTTTCCCATTTTTCTTTACCTGGCAGTAGATCGCCCCTGGAGACTCCCTCTGTATCCGGGTGTCTTGAAACAAGGTCAAGTATGTCATCCGTGCCCTCAGGGACTGAAATTGACAGCCTGGCTATTGAGAGCGCAGGACTAAAGACTCAAGGATTCTCCAAAAAGGTAATAAATACCTTACTTAAATGTCGTAAGCCGTCAACTAGATTATCATACCAGAGAATTTGGAATGTTTTTGTGTCTTGGTGTCAGGCTAATAAGGTTTCCCATAGACAGCCTTTGATTTCCCATATCCTAGATTTTTTACAACTAGGTCTAGATAAGGGATTAGCGGTTAACACCTTAAAGGTTCAAATTTCTGCACTTAGCGCCATTTTAGATACGGATTTTGCCAATAACAGATATGTCAAAAGATTTGTTCAAGCAGCTGTCCGAGTTGGGCCAGCTTTTAGAAGACCTGTTCCACAGTGGGATTTAAATTTGGTTTTGAATGTGTTGTCAGAGGCCCCCTTTGAGCCTATTC
Organism: Limnodynastes dumerilii; assembly: GCA_011038615.1. Classification (NCBI taxonomy): domain Eukaryota; kingdom Metazoa; phylum Chordata; class Amphibia; order Anura; family Limnodynastidae; genus Limnodynastes; species Limnodynastes dumerilii. The sequence goes on along the minus strand of WWET01000680.1, from coordinate 46,627 downwards.
AAGATATTCAATTAAAATACCTTACATGGAAGACAGTCTTTTTGGTGGCCATCACCTCTGCTAGGAGGGTATCTGAAATCCAATCACTATGGTGTGATCAGCCTTATACTACCTTCTTTGAAGACAAGGTCGTGTTAAGAACTAACCCCAACTTTCTTCCTAAAATGGTATCTAGTTTCCATATAAATCAGGAGATAGTTCTTCCTACTTTCTATCCCAATCCCAGTAATTCTAAAGAGCATAGATTACATGCATTAGATCTAGTGAGGTTATTAAAAACCTACATTGACAGGACTAGACAGGTAAGACAGTCCAAACAACTTTTTGTATTGATAGAAGGTAGTAAAAAAGGACAAGCAGCTACCAAGGCATCATTAGCTAGATGGATTAGGTGCTGTATCACGGAGGCATACAAGATTAGAGGCCAGGAGGCTCCCTCTGATATCAGGGCCCATTCCACCAGAGCAACTGCAACCTCATGGGCAGAGAGACATTCAGCTTCTTTGGAAGAGCTATGCAAGGCGGCCGGCTGGTCCTCGTCACATACCTTTACCAGACATTACAGGCTGAATCTGCATGCCGCAGCCGATGCCTCATTCGGCAGGAAAGTACTCTCTGCAGCATTGTAAGGTATATAAGGTATTAAGGTATACTGTATCCCACCCATTATGATACTGCTTAGGTAAATCCCATTATCATTGCTGCCAGGGAGGAGGAAGGGGAAACAGGACATTATACCTGATAATGTCTTTTCCCTGACTCCTCCATGGCAGCATTTGCCCATCCCAACATTACTAACATGTTCATACCTATATTTTTCAGCTTAGCAAGAGAGAAGGACACCGGTCACAGGAAGAGGAGGTACCTTTATACGCGCACCGTGTCTTCTTATGTCCTGTCCCAGCACTACAGAGCAAACGGGGATTACCCATTATCATTGCTGCCATGGAGGAGTCGGGGAAAAGACATTATCAGGTATAATGTCCTGTTTACTAAGCTGTGGGTTTGTAAAAGTGGAGATGTAGCCCATAGCAACAATCAGATATTAGGTGACATTCTCTAGAATGCAATAGGAAAGTGAGATCTAGAATCTGATCTCCACTTTTACAAACCCACAGCTTAGTAAATCTGGCCCAAGGTCTTGCCACTATCCCTGGGATTTCTTTCCATGTCACAAATCAGGACAAAAGGGTAGCCCCACAAGGGAAAGTCCATCCCATAGACATCCCCTTGAGGCCAAAGAAACCTCTATTCGGCACTCTGGAAAATTGCGTAAATGGTATGATTAAAATTAAATATCTTTATCGAATCACAAATTAAAAAATAAACATTTGCCCTGGTGAAATATTAAAAAAGAGTTTAATTGCTACAGTGCTAAGCACCGATAATATATTAATACATGTTCCTGCTCCTATCATGTCCCTCCTCCTTGAAAAACAAAAAAGAAAATAACAAACCCGCCTCACGGCGGTGCTTGCTCCCGAGGGAGCCCTGCATATCCCTAGGTTAACCGGGAAGAGAGAGGAACGATCTTACCATTAGCTGGATTGCACGGTTCTTTTTTGTTTTCCAGGAGGAGCAGGAACGTGTATTAATATATTATCGGTGCTTAGCACTGTAGCAAGTATATGTTTATAATGGTTATCTTACCTCACCTAGTTGAATCCCCTGTATTTTATAACTACTGCACGGCTTGTTAACTGCATAACATATTGTGTCTCTCACATACATTGTTTGACACCTGGCTGAACTGAATGGGTTTTTGTCTGTGACTGCAGGGAAGAGAAAATTGAGTTTTTCTGCCCACCTGTTGTTTTACTTATGTGGCAATTTGACCACTTTATATTTAATTATTTTGTTGCTATATTTTTTCGCTGGCTTTTCACTTTTGTATTTTTAATCAGTTATAATAAAAGTTATTTTTTAGGAGTTTTGAATAGGTGTGCACAATTAATAGTGGCTCTTTTTCTTATGAATGGGGTCTGTTCTTTTTAACCCCATTATATCCCTAGTCAAATAGTAAATTATCATTGAGAGTGCATTTATTAGGATGAACACAATGCCATACAGTTATATCATGGATAAGATGTATCAAATAATATTCCTATGGTTGCAAAAAATCATGAAAATGTATCTTATAATTATAAATTGCCCACTCACGGGTATTCTGGAGATCAGAATGAATATAAAGAATAGTCCGCTTAACAAACGCAACATAAGATGACAAGGATAAATATTATATAAAGATATGGGCTATAGTGTAAGAAGCAGCTGTGTTACAGTGTGCTTGAGCCCACTAATAAAAGGAGAAATTCCCCAGTGATTACCGGTATATATGATAGAGATCCTCAGGGTACTGAAATTATACCACTGGGAATCAATGTAAAGAAATAAGTAATTGGTAGCAGCACAGAACTATGACGGCACAAGGTTCTGCTAAATGAACCCCGTAAATACAAAGAGAAAGTATTATGCGATTAGCTAAGAGGCAATGGGGCAGATCCTGAACTACGCATTTCTGCGAATTTACGCGTGGCAGACACGTAAATTCGCAGATTTGATCGAACTGCGCATGCGCACCGCTGAAAATACGCACATTTATGGACTCTATAAATAGCCATTTCTTATAAATAAATTCCATTAAGACCCTCATTTTTATAAATGTGTAACCTACATATATAAGAAGTGAAATTAATAAGAAACTTATTAGACACAATATTCGTTGTGGACCTCAAATTGAAGAATTATATATAAAACTAAATAATCTAATTTATCCAATAAATTGAGTGACAAAAATGGAAAAAAGTAAATTCGAGAGAGTAATTTATACCGTGTTCAGATTGCCACTGCCTAAAAAGCCAGCTTTTTAGGCAGTGGGCAAAATTTTGAAAATTTTAGCCTGGTGTGTTCAGACTGCGCTGAAAACACCGGCTTTTTTTTCTTTCTTTTTTTACAAGCCGGCAGCTATTTAAATAGCCGGCTTTTCAGCGCAGTGTGAACGGGTGAAGCCGGCTTTTAAAAAAGCCGGCAAAAACCCTTCTTTTTAGCCGGGTCTAAGACCCGGCTAAAGAGACCCGGCTTCACCGTTCACATTGCCAGAAAAAGCCGGGGTTTTCATGAAAGCCGGCAATTTCATGAAAACCCCGGCTTTTTCATGGTAATCTGAACGGGGTATAACTTTCGATCTCCCTCCTCAGGCTATACAGCTTCGCAGGCTGCCTCCTCCGTAAGTCAGACCAGCGACGCTGTAGCTGGCCCAGCCTGCGCCGCTGGCCCGTCCGCCTGCGAATTAGC
>WWET01000680.1:23634-36652 GCA_011038615.1 Limnodynastes dumerilii | reverse complement strand
GCCGCCCCGCCCCTGGTCACACGTAACTGCCTAATCCCGCCCATACTGTACAATTTAAATGCCTCCCGCTGCCTACAATGCGTATTTCCGGCTGCCGAATGGATGACCCGCCCCTTCGAGTTACGACCNACGGGGGGTCTTTTTTTTTTTTTTTGGGGAGGGGAGGGTTCGTCTAGGGCCCCACAAACCCTAGGGCCGCCCCTGGTCACACGTAACTGCCTAATCCCGCCCATACTGTACAATTTAAATGCCTCCCGCTGCCTACAATGCGTATTTCCGGCTGCCGAATGGATGACCCGCCCCTTCGTTTGTAGTTACGACCAAGGTATGTTGGATCAGAGTTATGATGCGTAACACCTGCTGTGCGCAGTGCATACAAAAAACCCGTATATACGCATGCAGCTTGTGTAAATACGATTAAAGAGATAATAACTGCGCTTGTTACTGGATTGTATGTAAGATAAATAACAATGGGTTGCAACTCAATTAGTTAGTAGTAAATAGTTATTTATCTTACATACAATCCAGTAACAAGCGCAGCTATTATCTCTTTAATCTCTTTGATTCCCTGTGGGTGTTAGCATGCACCCCTAGCTTGCTGCTATATGGGATTGGATTGTATAGATCTACATATTGTATAGACATAATGGTCCTGATTCACAACTAAGAATTCTTTTGATTTTAGGTGCGTATTTTTAAGAACGGATGCACGGCACATGCTTAGTAACTCTACGTTATTAACGTTGGACTTAAGTGCGTAAATTCCGTACTTATACACTGCGCACCTAAAGTCTGTAGGTTCTTAGTAACATACGCAGAAATGGGCATTCTATGAATAAGTAAATAGGCCGATACGCAGAAATGGATGGACGGAGGCTCTTAAATGACGCAACGAAGGCGCGGTTATGCACTTACGTTCCTTAATAGATGTCCTACGCATTGAAATGCGAAACTACAGTTAAGGGAGCCCTATGGCACTCGTAAGTCACATGAGAACCTGAAAACCAGGGGCCTGCCGAGGGAGTTTCCTTGCTATTAGTTGCCTATATTTAGAAACCTATCGCATTCTTAAGTGTGAATCAGGTCCAATATCACTATCCATTCTCTCAATTGCAATAGGTTCCATGGAATTTTTAGATATTAAGGACATCACTTGTTTTTTTTAGCCCTCAACCTATTTACCTTTTTACAATGTGTAAATACGATATCGTACTGAACCCTGGATCTGGCCCGCGTTGTTTAGTATTGAACATTAGACTTGTTTTTGTTCCTTATGGTTTCCTAGGGTAGCATTTATATTCATGTCCTTATATAGATCATGTCTCCTGCCGCTGGATTCAGTGTATTTGAACTTTGCTGTTCTTTGCCTTTAACGCTCTGTCTGCTTTTGTAAACTTTGTAATGCCACTGAAATAAGTTCAATGGATTTTTTTTTTTCATTGTCATCTGTTTTAGAAAAATTCGAAACTCCAAAAATCCAAAATATGCGTCTGTCAGTGTCAGAGGGAGAGGAGATGACTTTGTTATGCAAGACAAAAAAGAACACAGAGGGAAACCACATACAGCTGCAGTTTGCTTTCTACAAAAATCGGGTTATTGTGCGGGAGTTTAATGCATCAGATACATACAGAGTTCCTTCAGCTAAACTGAATGATTCTGGGTATTATACCTGTAACGTGAAAATGTCAACCAGCCCTGAGCAGAAGAGCAGTTCCCTGTTGCTTATTCAGATAAGAGGTGAGGGGAATACTGTCATGAGATATCTGTAAATGTCCTGACACTGAAGAGGCCAATTGTTCTACCACCCATCCCACATTTACTCCTGCAATCCACGTTTACATGGGAACATGTACCCAAGTTAGATTGGTCCACTTTTGTGGATTCAAATTAAGATATATCGATATTTTTGGGATAATTCATGTAGTAGGTGTAGTTTCTAACAATTGGTAAATTATTGAGACTGTGTATTTCACTAGTGAGACAAAAAATTGTGTTTCATTGTGATTACACAATGGTTTTCTTTTTGATGGGTGGACTCAGGACCACTGAAAAGGGTGAGAAGAACTGCACAGAGCATCAAAAAACTCGTGGCATTTCTTGGGTGGAATGATGGAAAATGGGCTCCTTTTGGGATTCCTTGTCCTTTTCCATGTATTACCCTTATATACTGTAACCGAAGGACAGGAAATGAGGGGAACCTACTTGGATTTCCTTGTGGTTCTTCTTGTCTGTAGTCATTGGCGTTACTAGGGTTGGTGTTACCCCCACCATGGACCTCCTCTTATACCAGATAATGAAATATGCAAAATATAGTGTATACTTCAGTGCAAAGTAAAAATAATAATCTAGCAGTCAATAGAAATGGAATGTATTAGAGATCATTCAAGTGAAGATCAATAATCATTTAAACAGTCAATGAGATAAGTTTTGGTTTCCTCTTACTAGTGTCACAAGAAACTTTCAAAGTGAAGTAAACAAATGTAATAAATTGTCCAACATAAAGCTTAAAAATCATCCAGCATCACTTCTAATATACAGCCAAAGTGTTATAGAAATCATTTGAGTAAAACACCAATATCCAATCAAATAGTCAATGTGCAAATCTTTGCGGCATAGGTATGATATAGAGCGACCCAATTTTGATAACCGTTCTCCACTGCAAATGTTATTCTCTCTGAATTTAGGGACAGGTTAGGGAGCCAGAAGTAGTCCATGTCATTGTTAGAAGATTTTAAAGCACAGCCGTTGCTGTAATGACGCGGTCCGATCAAAATCAAAAATTCACCATGGTCGCAGGGGCGTTTTAAGAAGTGAGAGGCCCTTGTGCAGGATTTGTACATGGGTCCCTCTTCCCCTGAGACAAGACTGTCCCGATTTGCTTGCTGCAAAGGGGTGTTGTCTAACGCCACCATTTATGCCCCACAACTTTTGTGGTCCGTGGATCGACATCTATTTTTAGAAATAGAAAGTAGCCAGCCCTGATATGCAGAGACTTGGGAGCAGGGTGAATGCCACGTGACCCCCTGTTCTGAGGGGCCTGTGTGCACTGAACATCCCGCACCCATTATAGATATTCCTATGCGCGGTCGCCATTTTATTACCAGGAAGAGGGGTTCGTTGACGACGGTTGCATCTCCACTGTGGCGGAGATACACATGTAAATGGGGGTACGGGGCGGGGGAAGCTCTGTCACGACCAGGTTTGTGGCCGTAAAAGTTGAGGTAGAGGACTTATGACCTTGCTCGCCAATATAGTTCGGGATCCGGCTCTTTGTACTTACTGTAGTGTGTGAAAGGTTGCACTATAGGGGGCATTGTCTCTGTAACTGACCTAATTTCGCACAATGCCCAGAATTTTTCTTGTGATCTTTCAGGTTTTGAAGTTCCTCTTATAAGGCTGGATCAGTCATCAGGAATAATGGGGGATCCGATGACCGTGATCTGTGTCACACGACGTCACACGAATTCTCTAGAACTGCAGTTTTCTTTCTACAAGGATGGCCACAGTTTGCGGAACGTCAGTGTATCTGACACATACAGAGTCCCGTCAGCTCAGCTGGAGGATTCTGGGAATTATTCCTGTCAGGTGAACACTCCCACTGGCAGCATGAGGAAGAGAAGTAACGTGTTACCTGTTCAGATAAGAGGTGAGTTTAGAGGAATGAATTTGTAGCTCTATAAGTGACCAAATTGTGAAGAAAAACTCTGGACGTAGTGGGCTTGATCCACAGGCCCAGAGGTGGACTTGTACACCAGCCGACGTGACGTTCCTTTTGCATAATTCTCTACTGCACATGCTCAAAAATGTACAGCGTGCAATCATGGCTCATTCTGAGGGCAACTCGAGTGGCGGCAGCTTGCGTTCTGAGGGGCGTGTTGAGCGAGGGAAAAACCATGTAAGTCACCGTTACACTGTATGACCCTGCATTTGTGCAATGTATTTGGCCACGTAGCTGCATTGGGCTTATCTGCTGTTTGACCATAACCATATTCTACGTTCCGTAATTGCTTGAAATCCAAAGGACACCGCTGTGTGCGCTTTTTGTATACCGCACAGCCCAAACCTAACTGCATCTGTGGCATTTACAATGCTGATTAGTCCCAATAGGAGTTACACTCCCTACTACACACTATCATTAATCTTGTTTTCAATTAACCTATGAGCATGTTTTTTTGGAGTGTGGGAGGAAACCGGAGTATCTGGAGGAAACCCACGCAGCCACAGGGAGAACATACACACTTCACACAGATAAGGCTTAGTCTGGGAATCAAACTAATGACCTCAGCATTGTGAGACACAAGTGAGGTCCCACTGAGCCACCGTGCTGCCTCAAATCTCCCTTCTCCTCTCGGCATCAGGCCTTTCCCTTTGTTCTCTCCAGTGTCACTTGTAGATTATTCATTGGATCGCCTTAATCACAGATGTTTCATTTGGTTATTTTCCTCTTCCAGAACTATATCCAAAAATAAAAATACCTCCGGGCACAATATTTATAGGGGATCTCATGACCCTGACATGTGGCACATCCTTCACTCCTCTTGGAAGATCCACAGGACTGGAATATGCTTTCTACAGAGATGGCCAGAGTGTGCAGACATTCAGTGTGTCTTCTATATACAGAGTTCATTCAGCTCGTGCACAGGATTCGGGGTACTATACCTGCGAGGTGAGGACACGCACCGGCAACGTGAGGAAGAGTAGTGATACCGTATATATGCAGATAGGTAAGTGCGGAGCAGAGAAATCATACAACTCTATGAACACAATCACTGCAGAAGAAATAAGAAATAAAATAGATTTACATAAATCAGGAAGCCCCACTGTATGAATGATGTTATTAATGAATAAAGGGCCATATTCAGAGATCCGGTTTTAACGAAAGTTCCGTGCGTATTTTTTGTATCGGATCGATTTTGCATCAACTGCGCATGCGTAGTAATAGTGATACGCCATCTACATTGAAGTTAAGGTCGGAAATGCCTAAGGGACGGACTTGTGAATTGGGCGGAGACTAATGCGACCCTAAGTGCTGCGGAAATATACAGACCTAAGGATTTGCATAGAAACGGGCAAGGGGGGGGGCATTGAGATGAGGGAAAGTGGGCGCAATTACAGAGTTAGGGCCCTAAATATACACAACTAATACACATAAGGCCGGAAGTGAGTGCGGCCAGATAGGGCAAGTCAATGCAGTTGGAAGTTTAGGTCCAGCCGGAGGTTGCGAGGGGAGTGACTGTTTTATCTGGTGGGTGTGACCTGCTCCGACCTGCCACTTAGTTGCGTATATTTGCGGCCCGATCGCCGACGGATCTCTGAATACGGCCCGAAATGATTAATTATGATGAAGAGGAATGTGTCATATGGAAGGAAACCTGTCCCATTAACCCTTCTGTGCTCTCTTCCTATAGGTCGAGGGATCCGTGTGGATATACTTCTTTTGGCCATAGTTGTACCTCTGTTGGTCATACTCCTCATCTCCGTCCTCATTGTCTGGAAATGTAGGAATAAAAGACATGAAGGAAACGGCACAGCCGGTAACTGATTTCTGCTTTATTATTGGTTTAAACATACAAACCTCCAGGGCTGTATATTTGGTCATAAGGCTGCTTGTGAATAATGTTTTTATTATAATTAATTGTATTTTGCATTCATTTACTACAGTACATCCAGACTTCCAATTTTCTAGCCAAGCTCACACCCTCTTTACCATAAGCAGCTCACAAATCGGGATATACTGTCATCCAAATCCATTCAGTGGAAGGCCCAAAACAGGCTCCCTGGGTCAAAGTTTTGCCCAGTGTACACCAACAGAAGGTCCTCCTGGGACCCCAACCCCCCTAAAACCTGGCCAGATCCAACTGGGACACTTCGCGTTGGTAATCGGCAAGGGGTGTGTGAATGCATAACCAGACAGACAGATATATAAGATGTGGTTTGGGGTTAACTTTATGCTTTGCATTATCTGTCAAACAGTTCATAGAGAAGTTTTGTTTCTACCTTGTTAATGATGTAACTGTTTTCCTAGATATCTCAAATCCCCCTCAGGAAGAACATGTTCACTTCACTGATTTGGGTATGCAGCAATTACTTAAAGGTTTGTGTTATTAGTTTGTTTATGAGTTTAAACCACGATGCCTATCATGCACATAAAGAAAAATGTCATTTCACCTGTAGGGGGCAGCAATCACCTCTTTACTGCCTTTGGTGCAACTGTCCAAAACTCTAAAACACAAAATCTAAAAACACCATTATAGAATATTTCCATTTTATTATATTAACTGCCTAGAGAATTATTTCCATTAGATATGTACAAGGAGCCATTTCTACTATTTGCTATGTTTTCCAGTTTTCAAACACTAAGTATCACTTAGACACTTAGAGCCAGTGCCTGATTAAGGGTTACAGTCACCATAGTCTAAAATACTCACATCATTGACATATTTTTCATACCAGGTGTAAGCACAACATCCAAGATGCAGGCACTCCCAGAGATCTTATGCTGGCGCCCCCTGGTGTTATGCGCCCTAGGCTACAGCTTTGTGAGCTTAATGGTTGATCTGGCTCTGCTTAGAGGCTCCTATAGCAATAGTCCTGTCTGCAAATCTCTGACACTCCATACAGAAGGTGTTTGCAGCCAAGATGGACTTCCTGTAGCTATGAAAATCGCATTGCCCCAGATAAGAATATATACAAAACTAAAGATACAATTTATATGGCAAAATGGCAAACACGAAAAGGTCACATGGCAAAGTCTACTGTAAAACGAATGGTTCATTCCCACCCTCCAGGTGATCATGTGACCATGAACAATGGCAGCCATTTTGTGAAAGAAATCAAAATTCAGAGGAGGAATGAGGAAACAGTCACATTAGTGAAGTCATTAGATCTCAGTGAATTAATATCTGAATATTGGTGAAGCTGCTTCCTATGTGTAGGAATTGGAGCTTCTTAATAAATAAAATATAGGTTTTATCTTTTTCTGTACAAATCTCACAATGTTTATTCCCTTTCTTTTATGTTCATCAGATTCAACTGAACAAAATGTAAGTATTCTTCCTTCCTTTCTATGGATGACCTACGTACGCAATCGATTTTACGCTAGCCGCTGATGTAAAATCGCTCATTAGAACTTACTGAGCATGCACGCGACAGATGTTACACCACGTAATTCAGAGCGTAAGGGGCAGTCACGTATCAACAGCGTAACTACGAACAAAGGGGCGTGCCAGTCATACGACACCCGTAATTACGCTTCGGAGGCGGGGTGAGGCATTGTACAGTATGGGCGTGCTTAGGCTCGTAAGTACGTGAGGCCTATACGTACGTCAGTACTTACGCTGTGTAAAGTTAAGGTAGGGTTTGGTAGGTGTAAAATTGCCAAAGTACATACATGCAAGGGGAGTGCCTATGGGAGTGCTTAGAAGCTACGCTTACAGCTGCCATGTTTTCCAGATCTGTATGGCAAACCCTGCCCTCATTGCGGGGGTCTGCCATGCAGAAGGCAAGGACCACCACAGATGTGTGTAACTCCATGCGGATGAAACAGAGTTCCGTCCGCATGGAAATCCGTTGTGTAACATTTGGCGCACGGATGCACAGATTACTTACAAGGCAGCTGCACAAATATCCTGCGAAAGTCCCCTTGTGTTATTAAATCTGAATCCGGCCAAAAGAGCTGGATCACATCATCTAGCAAGAGATCCGGAAGGATCCACTAGCGCTCTGTGATACCCACCTCTTCCTGTCAGTGGCGTAAGTTCTGGCCAGGCGCCTGGAGGAAAACTCTCTGTGCCCCCCAGACGTAATGACATCACAATGTCACAGTACAATACAACACGTTGTATAACCGCACTAATAGGGTGTATTAGCGCTGTTAATAGAGTGTAAAAAACTGATAATTGTTCAATGATTGGTTCTGATGAAAAACATACATAAACGGCAACCTGATCTCAAGAAGTTTTATTCAGACATTAAAAACATATAAACAGAGCTCAAATGAGCAATTCAAATGCACCAAATATTTCAGGGATTAGGAGGAATACGAAGTGTAGGCTTCAAGATGTCAGTAGTGTATACTTAGAACCCCAATGCAAGTCGGAGATAGAGATGTTGTAATGTGGACAACAGTGGTAGGGTGGAACTGATAAATTCACAATCCAAAAGATTCAATAAGATAATTGTAAAAATGTGGCCATGAAAGTAGGGTATTACCCGAACCTCGGCAGATGAGATGAAGCGCCCAATCCTCCTTATTATGCCGCTAGTGTCGTCATCTGGATCAACAATAATGAACAATGGATGGCCACCCTCCAAAGTTCCAATATAATGAGCAGGTCTCCTACAGTGTTTACACCGCAGTCCCCGATTCCTATGGGTCCAAAGCCTCTGTTATGCCTCCGATATGATAGTGCAAATAGCAGCTTCACGTGTGAACCCACTGTCACAATGTCACGCCCGACGTGATGATATCATGTTCCACAATTTATGTGAGGGAGGAGAGAGAGGAAAGGTGCTGGCTGTCTGTATGTAACCTCCCACCGCTTAAGCCCAGCTACCCAGTCCACTGCGGAGGACACAGAGACTCAGCCTGGGGACACGAGCAGGGACACTGGACACAAGATAGCCGGAGGGGACAATGGAGAAGATCCCACCTCCAGGCTAGTGCTGTTCTGAGGGGCCAGTGTGCATTGCAGACCCTGCGCATGTAACATCAGAAGGGTGCACTTTCCATGCATAAGTGGGGTGTCTGGAGTTGCCCTATGTAGATCTGGATCTGGTCCATAGTTGCTAACTGTCCCTGAATATCAGGGACACTCCCTGGAGAGTAGACGATCTCCCTGACTCCCGGAAGTGTTGACAAACTCCCTGATGCTGATTCAGTTCCAGTAGCCATTGTGGTATGATGACAGAAATTGTGTCCTAATTGAGGCCTATGGAGGAAGCCATTTTCATGGAGACCAAGATGTAATAAAAGACTGGCAGTTATCTAAGACAACATGGCTTCAATAATGGAGACAGAAATGAGAATCTTTGGTCTCTTGTTAATCAGCTGCAGGGTCACCTACTTCTCTATAAAGAAGTAGTCAGCGGATCCTATTCACAGTCTCCACAATCTCCCTGATATCCATTTCCAGAGTTGGTAACCATGGTTACCTCACTATTATGTCTTAGCGCCATTTGTGACCTCTGTGCACTAGTATAAATGTTCAGAGACATATTGGTCCCATCCTGGCACATTATGGGATATGGCAACATTTCCTATAAGCACCTCACTGGGCTGCATTACAGGTTTTTGTGCCCATTAATGAATATTTGATAGATTGTTACATTACGTTAGGTTAGCACAATGTATAGTGAATGTTTTTATAACTTATTATTACTATTAATATTATAAATCCCGTCTAGGGTGATTCATATGCTGTGTGTGCGGACACAGAAGAGTAAAGATGTCACAGAAGCCATCGATTGGGTGACCAGGGACTGAAGCTGGGACCATTCATCTCTAGCTCTACTATACTGACTCTGGTATCAGACACTATGGATGCTATTGTCATGTGGTGTGAATACTTTTGCACACACAAGAGAATATATCAACTCTTTTTTTTTGTTATATTGCAATTATCTCAGGTGTCATTGTTGCTATTAAAACATTTTTATATGAAAGTTTGCAAGCAAAAAATAAGAAGACTCCACTGTTGCACATATATGAATGAGTCTACATATACACACACACACAGCTTTTTTGTTGAGTGTCCTCAGTATTTTACCAGCCCAGTCATGTGATCACATAGGATAGGACTTATTCTTGTTCTTATTTGGCAATAAAGTCAAGCTTAACAAAGACTGGGGTCAGATAATGAACTGTTTTACTACAATGGGGCAATTTGATCAATTTTAAATATTAAAATCATAAGGATCGACCATCACACCCCACTCACACTCCTGAACATTGTTACAACCCTTCTATTATATCCCCACACCCCTCCTGTGCCTGGTTACACCATTCTAGCATATCCCTCTCTCCCTCCTGTACCTTGTTACACCATTCTATCATATCCCCCTCTCCCTTCTGTACCTGGTTATATCCCTTCTGTCATATCCCTCTCCCTCCTGTACCTGGTTATACATCTTCTATCATTTCCCCCTCTCCCTCCTGTACCTGGTTATATCCTTCTATCATATCCCCCATTCCCTCCTGTACCTGGTTATATCCTTCTATCATATCCCCCTCTCCCTCTTGTACCTGGTTATACCCCTTCTATCATATCCTCCTTTCCCTCCTGTACCTGCTTATATTCTTCTATCATATCCTCCTCTCCCTCCTGTACCTGGTTATATCCCTTCTTTCACATACCCCTCTCCTTCCTGTACCTGGTTATATCCTTCTATCATATGCTCCTCTCCCTCCTTTACCTGGTTATATCCCTTTTATCATATCCCCCTCTCCCTCCTGTACCTGGTTATATCCTTCTATCATATGCTTTTCTCCCTCCTGTACCTAGTTATATCCTTCTATCATATGCCCCTCTCCCTCCTGTACCTGGTTATATCCCTTCTATCACTTAACATCAGCTAAGTTATTATATAGACTCTTATACACAGAGCAGCAGTGGCGCACCTAGGGGGGGGGGGTTGTTTTTGGTTGCCCAGAGACCCCCACAAATTGAAATATTATTTTTTTTTAAATGCCCCATAATTTGGAAAATTCAAAAAGTGGGCGTGGCTTTGTGACCATGTGGGGCAGACTGACATGGAGGAAGATGGTCCTGGCCTGTGCTGCAATAGGGAAGCAGATGGGGGATGATGAATGGGTCACAACAAATTCAACATCACTTATGCACTGACACTGGCTCTGGTCCATTGCGTAATGTGCTGTACTATTGCTATTAGAAGTGTACCTTCAATATAAATCCCCTAAAGAATATCAATATGTTACAGCCAATATCCAACGCAATTCCTTAAGGTAGAAATGTTATTATTTTAAAATCCACATTATAACCATCCGGCTTTCACAGACAATGGGCCTGATCCAGATCTATGATATAATAGGATGGAGAAGGCGCTCCTTTATAAAAAAAAACTACAAGCAGCCCAAAAACACAGGGGTACCACCAACACCCTAAAAAACAATGGACACAGAATAAAATGTGTTTAGGCGCTAAAAAGGAGGGGAAGTGTGGAGACAAAGCCAAACAGGTAAATGAATAGTAAGAGAAATCAGATGAACTGTATAAATAAAACAATAAATATATATATAATCTAAAAAAACTTAAATATCAAACATAAAATATATGAAATGAAGGTGAAAAAATAAAACAAGTGATATAAAACAAATACTAGCACAAAAAGCTGTAATAAATGATTAAAATGAAGGTGAAAAAGAAAACAAGTGATATTAAACAGATATTAGCACAAAAAAGCTGTAATTAATGATTAAAATAATTAAATGAGTGAATATGAAGTGTTATGAAAAACAGACACAAGATGGCGCTATCTAAGCTGAAAAATATTTAAGAAAAAATAGAAAGTGAATACTGAAAAGTTGAATGGATTGTGTAAATAAATAAATAGTCCAATTAAAATAGATATTTCAATTAAAGAATTTCAGTAAGTCCATCCAGTTCTTTACAAAGTCTCTGATAGGAAAAAGAAACTTCAGAACTTCCTCCCTCTGTACTTATTCAGATCCCCGTTGTACACTAAGTCCTGAAGTTAATAAGGAAGGGTCCCTCTCCAGGGGGGTGAGGGGTGAGTGAATCCCCCAGTGGGATAGGATGGAAAAAGAACGGACAATGGGGATCAATGGGAGGCAGCGGTGTTTACACACCAGGTACATGCTGTCACCCATCGCTCTGTTCTTAATATACCATTGTGTGTCTCTTACCTTTTGTACCATTTGTTATTTGTTATATTTTTTATGTTTATTAAACGACTGTTAACCTCCCATTGATCCCCATTGTCCGTTCTTTTTCCCTCCTATCCCACTGGGGGATTCACTCACCCCCCACCCCCCTGGAGAGGGACCCTTCCTTATTGAAACGGAACCAGCAAGAATACTACATAAACCAGGACTTAGTATACAACAGGGATCTGAATAAGTACAGAGGGAGGAAGTTCTGAAGTTTCTTTTTCCTATCAGAGACTTTGTAAAGAACTGGATGGACTTATTGAACTTCTTTAATTGAACTATCTATTTTAATTGGACTATTTATTTATTTACACAATCCATTCAACCTTTCACGTATTCACTTTCTATTTTTCCTTAAATATTTTTCAGCTTAGATATCGCCATCTTGTGTCTGTTTTTCATAACACTTCATATTCACTCATTTAATTATTTTAATCATTAATTACAGCTTTTTTGTGCTAATATCTGTTTAATATCACTTGTTTTCTTTTTCACCTTCATTTTAATCATTTATTACAGCTTTTTGTGCTAGTATTTGTTTTATATCACTTGTTTTATTTTTTCACCTTCATTTCATATATTTTATATGTTTGATATTTAAGGTTTTTTTAGATTATATATATATTTATTGTTTTATTTATACAGTTCATCTGATTTCTCTTACTATTCATTTACCTGTTTGGCTTTGTCTCCACACTTCCCCTCCTTTTTAGCGCCTAAACACATTTTATTCTGTGTCTATTGTTTTTAGGGTGTTGGTGGTACCCCTGTGTTTTTGGGCTGCTTGTAGTTTTTTATAGAGGAGCGCCTTCTCCATCCTATTATATCAGTACCGTGATACATGGTTTAGTTGGCTGGAATTCCAAACCACAGACCGCTACACTGCTCTACTGAGCGCAGGTCATTGACCTAGTCCCCCCCTCCCACTTGCCTCCAGGCCCCTACGCTTGAGAGACCATGATCCTCCTTAATCGCCAAGACACATTACATCTTCTTGTGTACCTATCTATATGTGCGTGACGACATCGTTGTTGCAAATGCTTTGATTAGCACCTTCTTACATGGGTGAAACAGCTTTCCTGCCCCTCCCTTCCCCTCATCCCTTCCTTC
>WWET01000680.1:10732-21646 GCA_011038615.1 Limnodynastes dumerilii | reverse complement strand
CCCTTACATTACACATCACACATACCCCCCCTTACATTACACATCACACATACCCCCTCTTACATTACACATCACACATACAGCCCCTTACACTACGCATCACACATACCCCTCCCCTTACATTCCACATCACACAAACACCCCCTTACATTCCACATCACACAAACACCCCCTTACATTAGACATCACACACACCCTTACATTACACATCACACACACACCCTTATATTACACATCACACATACACCCTTTACATTACACATACCTCCCCTTACAGTACACATCACACATACCCCCCTTATATTACACATCACACATACCCCCTCTTACATTACACATCACACATACACCCTTTACATTACACATACCTCCCCTTACAGTACACATCACACATACCCCCCCTTATATTACACATCACACATACCCTCTCTTACATTACACATCACACATTCCTCCCCTCCCTTACATTACACATCACACATACCCCCTTACATTACACATAATACATACCCCCCTTACATTACATATCACACATACAGCCCCTTACACTACGCATCACACATACCCCTCCCCTTACATTACACATCACACTTACCCCCTCTTACTTTACACATCATAACACACATACACCCCCTTACATTACACATCATAACACACATACATTCCCCACACTAAACCCCTTGGGAAATACAGCCTTTACAGTCGCTGCTGCCTGTCTTAGAGTGTGACACAGGGTGCACACAGCATGGAATGATCTGGATGTGACGCTGACACTGGAGAGTCAGGTAAGATTTATTTTTTTATTATTTTTAATAACTCACATACACCCATTTACATTACACCCCACACATACACCCTCTTAAACTATACCCCGCACATACACCCTCTTAAACTACACACCACACATACACCCCCTTACACTACACACCACACATACACTCCCTTACACGGCACACCACACATACATTCCATTACACTGCACACCACACATACACCCCCTTAAACTACACACCACACATACACCCCCTTACACTACATCCCACACATACAACCCCTTACACTACACCCTGCACATACACCCAACTACACTACACCCTGCACATATGCACCCCCTTACACTACACCCCCCCAAATACTCCCCATACTTCTAACCCCTTACATTACCATCATAACACACTTATAGCCTCCTACACTACACCCTGCACATACACCACCTTACACTTCACCCCACAAATACTCCTTCTTACATTACACATCATAGCACACGTACACCCCCACACTCAAACCCATGGACATGAGCAATACAGCCTTACAGATGATGTTGCTTGTCTTACAGTGTGACACAGGGTGCACACAGCATGGACCGGACTGGATGAGACGCGGACACTGGAGAGTCGGCTAAGAGTTATTTATTTATTTATTTATTTATTTCTACTATTTATATTCTTTAATAACTTACATACACCCCCTTACACTACACACCACACATATACCCCATTAAACTACACCCCATACAGGGACTGCACCCTACCTTAAGTATTGTACTGGATTGTAAGTTAGGGATTAACCAAGCCCTTACTGTACAATTTTTAAAACCTATGCTCACCCACCATGCATCAATGTTGGCTTCTAAGGCTAAAAACATAAATATTTGAGACCTATGAAACGTCTGACTCTCAAACTACAAAAAGCAATGACATTTGAACATTTTATGTAAATTATAACAGTTATTGTAATGCAACTATTTTCCATCCAATGTATATGACTTGAACATACTAGTGAAAGTGTGAAAGCAAACTCTACATTTCTAGAAATATTCAATATTTGATATATAAGGACTATATTTGTTGATCTTCATAGATTTATAAACATATGCTTTTTTAAAAAAAATTTCTCCTCTAGGACATGTAAAAAAAACATATATAGTTCATTTAAATACATCTTTAATAAATGTAACCCTTATATGTTTATTAGAAATCAAATAACAAACAGTTTGACTCCAAAAAATATTGTTATTCAAATTACTGCAAAATAGTAAAAAAATTCAACAATTCACACTGAACATCAACAATTCAATGAACAGAGCTTCAGAATGTTCCTCCCTTTTTCTGGTGTTATCTGTAAATCAAATGAAAATGAGGGTTAGAAAAAATTATTTATACATTTATTTACAATTATAAAATACGAATAACAATACAACGATTATTCTTTTAATTTTAATGGCTTAACAGTAGGGTTGCACAATTACATGAAGATTTAATTAAACTGCTGTAGACATACCAAATTAAAGTTTATATAGTTTTTACGCTATGTTACAGGGTTTTACAGTGTGCCATATTTTTTGTCATTGTTTGCAATACCGGTGTTTTACAATTTTTAAAGCTTTCATAAAGGATAGTTATAAAAGTAAACTATTATTGATCATCACATTTCATTGAGATTTATGATGAAATACGGCCTTTTTTTATCTTATTGTAATTCAACAGTGATTTTCAAACAGAGGCATATCATTTATGTGCAACATGTGTTCATTTCAGGTTTTGATTGATCATTCAATCTTACATTACATGCATACTAACAGTTGTGAACGACTACAGTATGACTTTAAATTGTGGAGAAGTTTTTGGTAAAGTGTGCATGAAAAGTCATGTGAGCAAACTATGTTGTGTCTTTTTTTTCGGGGTCATGTGCTTGGTCACACTTTAACTGCGGAAAAATATAATTTCATGTGGTATAATAAATATTAGTGTAGATTATGTCACCTGAAGGGGATTATTTTCTAATTACAGTTGCTATTACTGTATGCTTAAAATTTACAAAGGTGGTTTTTTGAGAGCCATAACACTTCATAATTCATAATTCATGTATCTAAAATAGGAACAGAGCATATGCTAGCGTGTTATTGACAAATATCTAGGATTTCTTGCATCACACAGGGCAAACACACATTGGGCTGGATCCAGACCTTGTTAAGTGCATGAACTTGGTTACTCCTGGGCTAAACCATGTTGATTTCAGGGGAGTCATATTTCATCTGCTGCAAACAGTATTAGAGTTGAGAGGTGATGTTTCCTATCCCAAGTCTAAATAACAGTGTGATAGTAACGCTGGTCAGTATCTGTGTGCAGTAAGCAATTCAAAGATATATCCCTGCATGCAAAGAATACAATTACCTTGACTCCCCCTGAAATACTGTTCTGCTCATGCAATTTACACAAGAAGGGTGAGGCCACATTGCAATGTAATCTCATCAGAAAGCAGGCAGAGAAAATATGTTAAATATAAATCATTGTCCATGAGTTCATACAAAAGGTTCAAATAATATCTCTGTTCACAATTTACATCACTGGTAATTGTTTATATGACATTTTTTATTATTTTTTTAACTTCAATTTTATTCAAATTTTTAAAATACAGAGTAAAAAAAAAATAAGAAAAATAGGGAGGGGGTACATAATAAGGAAAGGGGAGGGAGGTGAGGGGGGAACATCAAGCGTTACAGCATAATAGCAAAAAACAGAACATACAATGAAATGGCAAATCCTAAACCAGATGAGAAGGCTACAATGGAAAGCATACCCGATCCAGTGACCAAAACGGTACAACATCTTTTAAGCCCGGACAGCGCAAGAAATATTTCGTCGAGGAACAATTAACCCAGACAAAGAGTGAAACCCAATGTATACAGAGAGATCTAGACAGGCCCCACACTCTGCCCATCTGTTTCTTGAAGATATTCGGACCAAGGGAGCCATTGAAAAAGCGGGCAGTTTGTGGAAACACGGTACTCCGCATTTATCGTTTCCATAGTGGAATGAAATGTAATCTTAGCAATAATTTTGGAGAGTGGAGGGAGATCAGGGGTTCTCCATAGTTGGGCTATAGCCGCTCTAGTTGCGATTAAGATTTGGCCTAAGAGGTACTGTTTCTCCTTAGGGAAGTCGGTAGGGTAAATATGTAGTAGCGCCACTTGCGGGGATGGGGAAATTGTATGGTGCAGAACCCTAGAAGCCAACAAGAAAACCTCTCCCCAAAGCGTCTGTAGCTTAGGGCACCCCCAAAAAACATGTAATAAGTCCCCTACAAGGCCACACCCTCGCCAACAAAGTTTAGAGTGGGTAGGCCACATGAGGTGCAATTTTGCTGGGGTTAGGTATAGTCTGTTCAATAACTTAATGCATTTCAACATGATTATAGCATTGCGATAGCTTAAATGATTGAGCTGACAGTCTTACCCACTGTTGCTGGGATATTGTAATACTCAAATCCCTCTCCCACTGGGTGTGCTCAGAGTGCTACCTAAAGAAATGAAATTCCCATACCAGAAGGATATGGCCCCTTTGCTACCGCCCTCCAACAAGCGATGAGTGATATGTTCAGAAGGAAGGCTCAAGGTGTTTGGCGTTTTAAGTGTACTAGAGATCCAATGACCGATCTGAAGATAACGAAATGTCTCAGTAGATGGCATATTAAATTGGTTGACAAAATCAGAGAATGGGCGTATACGCCCCTGAGGCATCAGGTCATCTATCCGATCCAATCCCCGGTCTCTCCATTTATCAACAAGAAGGTCCGGAATAAACTGAGGCAAAGCTAGAGTGGAGAGGTTTTTAGTAGGAGGCACAATGTCTGTGCACTGCGCTAGGAATTTATCCCACACTTTCAGGGAATCACCAACGGACCATAGGGGGGGTCCAGGAGGGGGCGGGCAGAGCAAGGCAACCATAACAAATCGGCAAAGAGAAACGATTTACTTAAACTGGATTCTAATCCTACCCATGGTTTCTGTTGTTCTGAACGGGACCAATCTCGCAGCTGGGCCAACAAGCAGGCCTCTTGATAGCAACCTAAGTCAGGGAGGCTCAGACCTCCCAATTGCCTGGGGAGGACCATACATCTTAGGGCTATTTTAGGTTGTTTGTTCTTCCATATATATGAAACCATAAGTTTGGTAAATTTGGCCAACTCTTTCCTTGGGGGGAGATAAGGGATGGCACGAAATATATACATCAATTTGGGCAAAAGCGTCATTTTAAATGCCGCTATGCGGCCCAGCCACGAGATGTCGTGAGTCAACCACGAAGATGTCAAAGCAGAGAGGTGCTTGAATAACGGGGCCAGGTTTTTGGACAGAACATCCTCCACTGCACATGTTATGTTCACACCCAAGTAAGAGAGGGACTTCTCTTTCCAACAATAAGGAAATTTTTCCTGTAGGAAGGCCAGGGCAGAGGGACCTATATTAATAGGCAGGGCTTCAGTTTTATTCGCATTCAGTTTATAATAAGAGACCGTACTAAATTTATCTAAAAGGGAATGGAGTTCAACTAACGCCGTTATGAGTTCTGTAACGAACAAGAGCACGTCACCCAAATTTGTGTTGGGTGTTGTTAATGGTAATCCCTGGGAATTTGGAGGAGGTCCGAATCAAATGCGCTAAGGGTTCTATCGTGAGGGCAAAGATCAAGGGAGAGAGAGGGCACCCCTGACGAGTTCCATTCGTAATGTTATAGGGAGCGGACAAAAACCCGTTACTGAATACTTTCGCAGTTGTGCCGTGGTAAAGAGCTTCAATAGATTGGAGAATGGATCCTTGAACCGCCTCAGGACCTCCCGCATAAACTTCCAGTGTAAGCGATTGAACGCCTTTTCAGCGTCGAGCAAGAGCAATACAAGCTCTGTGGGAGAGTGGCCAACCCAATCTACTATATCCAGCACTCTACGGGTGTTGTCCGGTCCCTGGCGACCTAATATAAAGCCCATCTGATCTGGGTGGATCAGGGAGGGAAGCAGAGGAGCCAATCTGTTTGCAATTAGTTTAGCATATAGTTTAATATCGGTATTTAATAAAGCAATGGGCCTATAATTTTTTACATCAGTGAGGGATTTCCCTGGTTTAGGGATGGTCACTATTTGCGCCTCTAAAATTTCAGCTGGAAAAGTGCCCTTCTCGGAGGCTGCATTAAACAACGTAGTAAGGATAGGGGAGAGTGTATCTGAGAACGCACTATAGAAGTTATTTATATAACCATCCGGACCTGGGGCCTTGTTGTTTGGTAGTGATTTAATTGCCAATGTAACCTCCGCTTGTGTCCAGGGTAAGTTCAAGGCTATCAAATTAGCGTGACTCAAGGAAGGCAAGGTCAGGGGGTCTAGAAATTCCGATATCATTTCTGTAGTGGGCTGGGGAATAGACGAATCCTCGGATAAGTTATAAAGCTCAGAATAATATGTAGCAAAAGTATTTGCAATGTCATATGGGTTTAACATTTTCCGGCCAGACTTATCTACCAGGAACTTTATTCTATTACGCACCATTTGGCCATGCAACTTGCGTGCGAGTAATCTGCCTGCCTTGTTTCCAGACACATAATACTTCTGACGTAAAGCAGTCAGAGCATTTTGAGTTTGCTGTTGCAGGTGTCTATTCAGATCTGCTCTAGCCTTAAGTAAGTTGTTTTTAGTATCGGTGGATGGATTAGTTTGATTAAGTAACTCACAATAAGAAACATTCTTCTCAAGGTCAACTAAAGTCTGGCCAAATCTTTTCCGTAGCCTGGCCCCCATCTGGATGGCAGTCCCCTGAACCACAGCCTTAAGTGCGCACCAAAAGGTGAAAATCGAGGTTTCCTCAACTTTATTAGTCTGGAGAAAGAGATCAATAGCCTGCTCTATCTCTACTTTGGCCTCAAGAGAAGTCAAAAGATGCGGTTGGAGTCGCCACGGCCTAGGGGGATACCTTGTAGAATTAATATACCATGACCAGACCACAAGAGCGTGGTCCGACCATGTGATCGGCAAAATTTTTGTACACTTGGTATCTTGCAATGTCCATTTGTCTAACAAAATAAGATCTATTCGCGAGTAACTATTATGGACATGAGAGAAAAAAGTGTATTCTCTGGAAGTAGGAGAGTACACTCGCCAGACATCGTACAAATCGTACTCAGCCATAATTTTCCGAAATGCTGTCGAAGGGCCATCCTCTCTGAGGGGCGGAGATTTAACTGAATGCGGAGATTTATCCATCCTAGGGTTAGGGGCCAGGTTAAAGTCCCCCAAAACGATAAGGCGCCCCTTACGGAGTTTAGAAATTTCTGCTCAGATTTTACAAAAAAAGGGCACCTGACGCATGTTCGGGGCATAGATCGTGGCAATAGTGACCATTTTACCTTTCAGGGATCCCACCAAGATTAAGAATCTACCATTCTTATCTTCTACTTTGGTGTGGAGCTGAAATTCCAGTTTGGTGTGAATTAAGATGGCTACCCCATTCCTCTTGAAGGGACCGTTGGCCGTATAACAAGTGGAATACCGATGGTCACTGAACTTTGGGGGGGGGGCCTGAGCTGGGAAATGTGTTTCCTGAATAGCAACAATGCCCGCCTTTTGCCTGTGGAATGAGTTGAGGGCTAGTCGTCTCTTATTAGGGGAATTTAGGCCTCTGGCATTGATAGTGAAAAAGTTAACCATTGTCAGGGTAACAATCGAGAGCTAGTTGTCCTACAGCGCAGACAGGGTCCAACCTGCTAGATATATCCAAGAAAGACCAGGTAGCACGACTCTTTACGAACAGGAGGATTTGCGAATATGCTGCAAAATGAGTTATAGTGAATAAGTCAACATTGATAAGGGGAGACAAAGAGGGGGAATGATAAAGAGCAAAGAGAGGGAGGGGAAAAACCAAATAAACCCAGTATATCGGGCCAGAGCAGTTGTCACAAGGAGTAGGGTGTGACAACATGTTTAACATTGGAGGGAAAAGGCCTAAGGTTTCCACCCCAGACCATAAAAGGAGCAATGTTTAAAATCGCTATGTAACCTAAGCTAATATAGTTGTGTATATAAGTAGCTGTCTATCAAATCAGCGAAAATTAAATATTATAATGTACAGGCGCTCCTGAGAGAAAGCACATTAGCACCACGAACATGGTTGGGGAATTCTAAATGAGGAATACCCTTAAGGTATGCAGGGGGTATAGCAAAAGTCTATCACTTCACTATAGACATATATAACAGGAACAAGTAAAGCAGCAGTGTAAAGATAATGATCGAACTTTACACTTTAACAATATGTGACGTACAAAACATTGAAAGAGTCAACAGGATCTTGCAACATGCCTTTTTGGAGAAACCTAAGATTTCAGGTCCAACATCAAAGATCACACCAATCCAATGAAAGTTCTCAATCAACATTATCATTTGAATTACACTTTGATTGTCTGCTCTGTTATGCTCACCTGCTATTGTTTAGACAATCATCTTAATTGCTGGTTGACCCCTTTTTGCCAATCCAAAAAGTCTTTATCCACTGTCAATGATTTAGGAACTGGTTGTAAGTCTGTTTGGGTATCCACGCTAATTTTTTCACATCTACAAACTGAATGGAAAATTAACATTATTGTATATATATGCAACTGCAGACAAATTGCATAGGCTATCATATTTAAACGCACACAGTCATTGCACCTCCAAGAAACGAAATGTTTGAACATTCAGCAATCACAGAAGACCTTTTTAAGGATTCGTCAACATAGTGATCCACATTTTTATAAATAGACATAATTTTTACAAATTGTAACGAGGTATGTATGCTGGGAGAGAAAACATTGACTATGAAGACATAACTACAATAACCACACAAAAACAACATTTTTGAACACGGGCAAGGGTTACGACATTTGTATCTTCTTCAGTTGCCTGAACTGATGTGCTCTTCTAAGCCGTGAATTTACTTTTTGTCTGTGTTTCCATAGTTTTTTTTTACTGCTTAATGTTGAAACTGTAAAAATGAACATTTAACTATTATTTGTAGTTTTTACTGTATTACATGTTGTTTAACATATGACAATTTAAAGTAATGTTAGTATTGACTATTATTAGACCGATATAAACTTATCAATTTCACATGACATCACCGTTTGTAGTATTTTGATTGGAAGAATTTGGAAACACTGTGCATCACTATGACTCATTAAATTTCAACAATTAGATATATGAACTATTTGGCGTCACAAGCTTAATTAAAGACACGTAAATATAATATAAGAGACGCATGTGACAAATTTAAAAATGTTGTTGTAAGATTAGATATAGGGTGGCCATACAATTCGTGTTACAGCTATCATGTGTCACTTAAACTAATCATATAACAACCGCAAAAAGAGTGTTAACATAAGTTTACAAATCTCAGTACACAATACCTTGTAAATGGTGTTAACAAACCTAATACATATGACCTGTAAATGTCACCAAGGTACAACAACTCAATGGAATATAATGTAATACTTTCACATCCGCTGTCAAAGTACAACAATGACATCTGTTTTTAGATATCATAGTTGTACATTAAATATGATTTCACTAAAACTAACCTTAAAAATGTTTTTAATATTTAGTAATAAAAAAGTAGGTCAACATTTGAAAAATTGCCTGCTTCAATGCAAGTAGGTAACAGATTTGCTGTTTTTGGACGGTTTACATAATTAACATGTGCACGCGCCCTTTTAAGACCACATGAGTCGATCACTAAGTGTAACAAAATGGCCGACACCAAACAGTCTGTAAACTACAATTTTCACGGGTGTAATGAAGCGTGCAGGAAACCAACTCTGCACAGTTAAACTTTAAACAAAAGGCTCATACTGGACACATAACGTGTGACAACTATAATTAGCATGAAATTATCTATCGCTAACCCTAAAACTATTGATTTGATTATGTGTAAAATACCATCTGACAATTACTCATTTATGTTGACAGTAGCTATTAGAAGTTCATCAATTGTAAAAACTTAAAACAAAAAACGTTTAAAAATTATGAACAGAATGTAAAGAAGAAAATTCATGATATTAACAGTACAAAATCACCTTGTAAAGTAGACACAAAAGTAAACTTTGATAATGTAGGTCGTTGGTGCTGACTCCCATAATAAGATTTTATGATAAAAACATGGATAACACTTTGTAGAGGTTTACACTATCTTCGCCAAAGATATGTTACTCACCAAGAACGATGTTTTCCTGTAAAGTGAACTTTCTGGACCGGACTGCGTGTGGATGACCTCAACATTTTCTTCATCATCCTCACCATCCTCATCGCCCAAGTAGTCTACATCTTCCTCATTGTCAGACTCATCATCCTCTGCAGCTTCGGAACGAGGAGCTTCGGAGATCCGCGGTGGCACAACTTTAGGTATATCAGGACTGGAGCAATCGTCATCGATGACCAGCCCTTCAGATTGGTCACTAGATGACTTTTCTTCAATAGCACTCACCTCCCGACGCTCCCAAGTAGCCATTTTCAGAAAATAATGTGCCCAGAAATCTCAATGAGATGACTGACACGTTTGCTATTTTTGAAATCTGCAAAGCACCGATACAAGGTCTGAAGATTCTCGAGATAGACAATATTTAACGTGCGAAAATGCAATTTTATGGATACTTTTGTTGTTAAAGACTAATAGAAACAAATATGCGACTATCGTTGGTTTTGCAATTTGTGACCATACTCCTCTACTGCATTCATAAATTGTTAACGCTTGCGCTAATTTCAAAAGAAGTTTGAGAGAAAAAGATATCAAAATATGTGAATATTTTAATATGAAATTAAAACATATCTGATAATCTATATAGATGCTATATATTTAAATTTGAAAACAGATAAATCTTTACATTAAAAAATGTCAATAAAGGTTCTGAATATGTGACGTACGTCGTCAGTTTCAAAACTGTCAGTTATGACAATGTTCCAATCATATAAAGGGATTTTAAATTTTTATTGATGACGTCCTCGACAATTTTAGTATAAAACATGCAGGCGCCCTTTTTCATGGCGCACTTCGTTGGATTACTTTATACAACGTTGTGTTCTCTGAGTCTTTTGTACATCTGTTCTCAAGAGTTCAGAAAGAGT
>WWET01000679.1:572928-586748 GCA_011038615.1 Limnodynastes dumerilii | reverse complement strand
CCCCCCCCCCCCCCCACAAGCACCACTCCACCCACACGCACCACCTCTTAGAGGATAGGGGGGGTATGGTCCACATAGAAGGGGAGGTGTCAGAGGTGTAGTAAGCTGCAATGGTGCCCGGAGCAAGGGTATGTTGCGGTGCCCGTTCCTCTGTGCTGTATTGGGAGTGTAGCCATTCATCTTACCATTCTCATCATCCCCCCCTCCTCATTCTCTTTCCCCTTCATCTTCCCCTCCCCTTTATCATTTCTCTATCCGCTTCATCATCTCCCCCCTCACCTCCATCATCTGCTCTTTGTCATTTCTCTATCCACTTCATCATCTCACTCCTCCTCTCCATCATCTCCCTTTATTAATTTCTCTATCCACTTCATCATCTTTCCCCTCCTCTCCATAATCTGCCCTTTGTTGTTTCTCTATCCCCTTCATCTCCCCCTTTCCTCCTCATCAGCTCCCCCTCCCCTCTTCATCAGCTCCTCCTCCCCATTCACTTCATCTCCCCCTCTCAATTCATCATCTCTCCAATTAATCATCTCTCTATTCTCTTAATCCCCTCCCCCCCATCCCTCTGTCAGCTCTGGCTCCCCATTTTCTTCATCACCTTCCCCCCCATTCATCACCTCCCCCTCCCCATAATCTTTATCATTTCTCTATTCACTTCTCCATTTTCGCCCTTCTCTTCATCAGCCCCTAATCATTACCTAATGGTAGCGCCGGCCCTGTGTCCAGTCCTTTCCTATTAGAGTGGAAATGGATAAATCATGCTAGCAGTTCAATAACCAACCAGAGCAAACAATGCTGGCAGCAACAAACAGCCCTGGGTCGTACCCAGATCCAACATAAAGTGGATGATGTGTGTCTGTTGACACAGATTGTGGCTGGGAGTACAGGAGTTGAAACCATTTAATAAAAATCAGTTCAACACCTCCCACAGATAGAGCCATTCCATGGGATCAAACATCTTGGCAGGATCCAGGGATGCCAACAGTGCCTCTGGGGCCTTCAAGTATGGTAGCTGGAGAAACAGCATTCTAAGGTTTATAGTGGTCTATTTACCTAGCATGATCCGAGTAAACAATCTGGTATAATACAAAATTAAACTAATAGCAAGAAATTTAGCTTGATTTTTACATCAGTGAAAAGTAAAGATATAGTTTGATTGGAGAACGATTTAAGGGCAGCTACAGCTCCTCTGTCATAAAGGGGGCTTCCATCAGATCTACTGCCTCGTGCTACTTGCTAAATAAAAGAATTCATGAGGGCTTCACTAAAGGCCTCCCAAATTGATACTAGGCCAACTGACTTCTCATTTTGTTCAAAGTTCTCCTCCTATATGGCAATATGTCCAACTGGTTTCCATCCAACTAAACCAGAAGGGGGTTTAGCTTCCATTATTTTATACCCCTATCTCCCCCTATGTCCACCACACATTGTCATTGCACACACAACTAATCTTATTCTTTTACTTTTGTTTTTCATGATTTCAACTTATTAGCCTCTTATTGGCACCATCTCTCTACCATCCATCTCTCCACCAGCCATGAATGTTTAAGTAGCTCCATCTCCTCCGATTGCACTGCAAACCCTCCACCTCATTCCCCATCCCCTGCCGAGCTTACAAGATAGTCACTTTTCCCCTTGCCTTGCCACTCCACACCTCTCCTTCATTCCTCCCCCCCTTTCTGTCTTCTTATTCCACTCCTTCTTCTAGCCCTTTTCCTTTCCCTGCTTATTCTCCTAACTCTGTGGTATAATCACTTTCCCCTCTTCATATTTTCTCCTAGGTGGTGCTGTTTACTTTTTCTTTGTCTTCTCCCTCTTTCATCTTCTCCACCTCCTCTGAATTCCTATTTTCCAATCCCAGGTCTACACCTGAATCTTTCCTTTACCTGTCCAATCCTACTTCTCCGGAATCTCAGAGGTTATTTTCTAAGTCAAGTTAAATCATAAAACAATAATTCAAATATTAAGATAAAATATTTAAATGTGTGTGTGAACAAAGAAGAAGAAAAAAGAACCTCAAAGTATGGGAAAATATGCACACGCTCGCACACAAGCACTTGCGTGCATGTGCATACTTTCACAGGCTTTGTCTCTCATGATTCTGAGCATTAATAAACCAGTTACTAATTATGGCTGGATCCAGACTAAAGTAAGTGCTTGAAATTAGTTACTCCTGGGATAAACCATGCTGATTGCAGGGGAGTCATATTTCATCTGTTGCAAACAGTATTAGCGTTGGGAGGTGATGTTTCCTATCCCAAGTCTAAATAACAGTGTGATGGTAAAGCTGGTCAGTATCTATGTGCAGTTACCAATTCAAAGATATATCCCTGCATTCAAAGAATACAAGTAACTTGACTCCCCCTGCAATCAACATGGTTTAGCCCAGGAGTAACTAATTTCAAGCACTTACTTAAGTCTGGATCCAGCCCTATATTTTCATGTAGGAATTATGTATGTTTAGTAAATAAAATGTGTTCCGTCTCATTAAAGCTTTGTTTTATTCGCAGGAGGACTCAATCAGCTAAATTCCGAAGGAGAGGCTTTTAAATTTAAGTGTCGTGCTGGTGCCAATTTGCACTGCTGTTGGTAGGATCTGTACTTTTGGATAACCCTTTTACATATGGAATAAATCTTTTGTGGGTAAGATGGCATCTGCGATTGGATTTGCGTATGCCATAGTATGCATGGATTCTACACTATGGTCATCGTTGGAGGAATCATCGGGATCTCTTCAATGCAGTAAGTGTATTAAGGTATGATGTTATGTGTAAATCTGATAGGCCTTTTTGCTTTTATAATGGTAAAAAAATGTATAGGTAAAAGTGTTGCAGAAATGAAAAGTATTTTCACTTGCAGCTTATTCTGTTACCTATGTACTTATGTTGTTTTCTCTTTCTTCATTGAGAGGAATTCCATATTGATTGCTGCACCCCCTCTGTAGTCATCTACCTACAACTAATCCAAAATTACACTCTTCACATGCTTGCCTACATAATAGTGCATATAGGTATGATTTTTTTTCTCTTTTATTTATTCCAATTTCTAAAAAAAAATGTAATAAACTGTAAAAAAAAGTTATAAAATAAACTTATTTTTTTGCATTATTTAAAAAAATCCTTTGTTAGGTTTACTATTTTATTGATAGATCTCCCCATGAATAAACCTTGGAAATTACATTTTTATTTTTGTTGTTTGGAAATGTATTATTATTTTTTATTTTTTTAAATAAACCTTTTTTTTGAATAGAAGGATTTCATGATTACATCAATTCTGCCCTCCAATTTGCCCACTTACAGTTCAGTGATTATTACAGACCGGCAGCCAGCCTGTAATGATCACTGAACCGGAAGTGGGAAAATTGGAGAGTAGCAGTGATGTAATTGTGAAATCTCTCTATACCCAGACAAAATAGTACTCTTCAGGCTCCAAACGTCTGCCTCAATTACCGGACTGTCTGGAGTAATCCCGTCCTTGTGGTAACCCTATCATTTATCTAAGTATAACATTGACCACTCTTTATGTTATAAAAATAATGGCCCTGATTCAGAGATTGAAAATAAGAGAGTAAAGTTAAAACCAGGCAAAACTTTGTTGATTTCAGGGGAGTCAAATTTCATCTGTTGCAAACAGTATTATAGTTGAAAGGTGATGTTTCCCAGCTCAAGCTTAAATATCTGTGTGCAATAAGCAAAAGGTATTCTCCCTGCATGTATAGAATAAAATAAATTTGACTCCTCTGAAATCAACATGGTTTTGCCCAGGAGTAACTTTCCTCTCTTATTTTCAAACTCTGAATCAGGGCCATTATTTTTATAACATAAAGAGTTACACAATAAGTCTAAACATGATATTGAAATGTTATCCTAATATAGAGATATGGATTATAGTTGATTTGAGCTTCCTGTGAATAAAACATATATTTAATAAAATTCAACACACGATATTTATTATCATACATTGTAGCCGCATGGAAGTGGGAATGGGAAACTGTTTATTATTCTACAGGATCATAAGCCTATGCTTGCAAACACATGCGATCGTGCTTGTGTCTGCAATCCAGAGTCCATTGTTAATTTACACAAACATATTCATTTATTGTAGTTTATTATTAGTTTCATATTAATATTTTTAATATATAATATCTGCATTTAGCTTTAACACAACAAAAAAATTACGTTACATGAGCCTTTTTCTGTAAGTAAGTAATATCATAACTCTGTTTCCTTATCATGCACAACTTTTCATGTAATTACGTCATTTAGTGCAATTGCAACCATATCCAGAACTGGAAGTATCTAGGAGATATGGCTTAATGTGGATACAGAGTACATGTTATAAAAGAAGAAACTGACTTCATAGTTGGGACTCAAAGACGCAAAATGCGTGTAGAGAGACATACTTTGTCACTTAGGGAATATCAAGGTACAATTTTTTATCCGCAAATCTTTGACACTCACAGAAGTCTAATCCAGATTTTGTCTAATTTGCAACCAGATGCTGGACTCATGAACTCATGAACAGTGTCGTTGACAGTGGACAGTTACCTTTGCAGGAGAAATATCTGCCTGAGAGGCTGATCGGTGGCTGACTTTCTAAAAATCTCAAATGGCTTCTATTTTAAATAGAGAAAGCCAAAAAAGAACTGTCTCTATTTCGAATAGCAGCCATTTTAGAGGTTTTTTTTTAAATGGGTGAGTATGCCGATCGGAAAAGGGAGTGTTAGGGTTAGGATCAGGCTGCAGGGATGGGAAGGTTAGGGTCAGGCGGTGGGGTAGGGAGGGTTAGGGTCAGGCTGCGGGAAAGGGATGGTTAGGGTTAATGTTATAGAAAGAGAGGGTTAGGGTAAGGAAAGGGTTGGGGTTACTTACCATTCGGAGCCCCGTATTCTGTGCTCCGGGGATCGATTGCTTTGCCTCTGCAAGGCCTCTCACGACGCGGACCCACACACCTGAGGGTAATCAGGGATCACAGCCACAAAAAACAAAGAAAAGAGATTAGGATAAAGTTTCATGGACCAGATGATTGTAAGCGAGAGGCTGCAGATCCAACCAATTAAGCTGGTTGACAGAGAGATACAGGTCAGAAGATATTTTTGCAATACCCCAATTCCTGACTGGTGAGACCATTGGACTGTGGATAGTATGCAGGGGAGAACATTAATTTGACTCCAAAGCATTAACAAAAAGCCCCCCAGAATCTGTAAACCATGGTTTGACACTATCTTCAATGGGCAGCTGCAAAATCTAAATATCCCAGAAAAAATGGGATGAAATGAGCAGTCCTGGAGAAATGGTGTACTACTGCCCAGAACACTGCGAATTCGGAGATGAAGTACATGGATATATGAGTGCATGAACTATCAGGATTAGGAAGCTGCAGCAGAGAAACTGTGAACTTCTGGCGAGGTGTTTTAGCCTAAGCACAGGATCAGCTAGATGACACATATTCCTCAACATCCATGTGCAGTGTAGGCCACAAATAGCTTCATGAATAGAGTGCCAAAGTGGACAGCATATCAAGAGGAGTGAGCATATTATAAGCTTTGTACGCATTCTGGAGGAGATAAACGTCTTTCCAGTAGGAAAGTGCAATATTGAGGTAACCAAGACGACACTCTTAGCTCCCAAAATGGATTTTTCATTAGCTGGATCAGAAGCACATAAAAGTGCATCAAGGTGAGGCGAAGAACAGACACCAGCAGGCTTGATGTGCATTGAGACACTGGGCAGACTGTAAGTAGAGCATGTTTTTATTGTTGGTATAGACGGTAATTGGATGGATAGCAACCTCAAGGAGGATGGGAGAACTTACGGGAGAAGAATCCAAATGGAAGGAGCTTGTTGAAAACTTCTTCTTCATAGGATGAGGCATTGATTTCCTGAAAGAATGGGTTAGTGGTGTTTAGTTGGTGTAGCATGAGTGTGTTAGCAAAGGCCTGCTCTATATTGCCTCAGAAAGGATTTTTGATGCTCCAATTGATTTGAGTTACAATGGGAATGACAACCAGGGAGGAGTTGGCAAACCCCAAAAACAGTTGGGTGACCTTGAGATCCACAGGTTGGGGCTACTATAGGATTGCCTTTAAATTTTCTGGGTCCATATGTAGACCAGTACCAGAGGATGTACCCTAGAAATTACATCTAAAGTTCCTTGAAGACACACCGGTCGAGTTTAGACTAGAGGCCATTCTGACACAGACGATGGAGTACCTCTTGATCATGAGTTCGATGTGTGGTTATGTCTGGAGAAAAAAGATGAGTATATCCAGATATAAAACCATGTAAACATAGAGAATGTATCGAAAGATCTCATTCATATATTCGTTCGCATATTCCTGGAAAATGACTGGGGTATCGCACAACCCGAAGGGCATAATGAGGTATTCATAGTGCTAAACCCTGGCACTTCTACAAGCAAGCTCACAATATTTTAAGGGAGCCAATCAGCAAGCTGAATGGCTCCCTATCCCTGCAATAAGACGCTGCTCCATATCTATGTACAAAGCTGCTCTGTCAGCTTTGAATTATACCTTCAAAGTTGTCAGAGTACTACTCCCTGCAATAGACGCTGCTGCAGATCTATGCACTATGCTGCTCTGACAGCCTTGAAGGTATACTTTTAAGCATGTCAGAGCAGCTTTGCACATGGCTCTGCAGCAGCGCCATAGAGAGCGCCGCCTCGCCCCTCCCCTCTTCTGCTAGGATTATCGGTCCCAGCAGAGGAGGTGTATGGTGCTGATAACAGGACATTTCCCTTGTGGGAAATCGTCCTGTTTATTGGGACCCCCCTTGCTGGGACCGATGATCTTACTAGTGGATGGTCACCTTTAGCACTCATCTGTGGGTGCAATCACATTACCAGAGTCTATACTGTAGACTCACTACAGACTGTAGACTCACTACAGACTGTTTCTGTCTCCCTTCTGCAG
Source organism: Limnodynastes dumerilii (assembly GCA_011038615.1). Classification (NCBI taxonomy): domain Eukaryota; kingdom Metazoa; phylum Chordata; class Amphibia; order Anura; family Limnodynastidae; genus Limnodynastes; species Limnodynastes dumerilii. Next base: position 579,814 of record WWET01000679.1, on the reverse strand, counting down.
CGCACCTGCATCAGGGTTTCTCCTTGAGCTAAAACTCCTTGTGGATTCCTTGTACTGATTCCAGCTCAAAGCATCATGAGTTTTTCTTGCTGTAGAACTGCTTGTGGGTTCCTTGTGCTAATTCCTTCTCAGTTTTCCTGCTACAAGATTGCAGTTTTATTGATCTACAGCATTCCACAATCTGGTATTCCTGTTCAGCATTCTGGTGTTTCAGTCACAAAATTCTGGTTTCATTGGTTGACAGCATTTAGCATTCCAGTATTCCTGCTCAGCATTCTGTTATTTCCAGATCACTACATTAAGGAATTATGAGACCTACCAGTAAAACAAAGCTGAGTGAGGCAACACATTTAATTAACATTTTTACTCCTGAATCACACAGCAGCAGGAGACAGGGGCGAACTAGGACGGGATAACAGAGGAGCACTGGCTGGACAAAGGAGCACTCAAAATTGCAAGAAGAAGCAAAGAGACAAGAGAGAAAGTAGCAGCAGTCTAGCTAACGCTATAACCGGTGAGGCTGCGCTAACTGACAGTATATTTCAAGGGACCGCTGGTCAACCAGCAGCCATCAGTCTGGATGCGAAATTACCAAAATGCCTGGTGTCCTGGCTGATAAGCAACTCCAGGACGCCATTGCTGGAATCGGAGGAAGCAGGGGAGTGGCCAGAACCCGGCGCTGAAGACACTGCGTCCTGGCTCCCTAACAACGCCAGGACGCAAGTGACGAATCCGGAGGGAGATGCATGGAGTGGCCAGGATCAGCGCTGCAGTCTCTGGGTCCTGGCTACCGAGCAACATCAGGATACCAGTGACAAAGGGGCTGATTCAGAGATGCGATTTCCACGGCACTTAGGTGCGTATATTTAAGATCTTAGAAAATTTGCAAAACTGCGCATGCGTAGTAATAGTGCAACGCCATGTACGTAGTGGTTAGGAGCGTAAATTCGCTAAGATCGTAGGTCTGAATCGCACGCAAGCACTTAAGATCTTAAGTGCTGCGAATCTTTAAGATCTTAAGGATTTGCATGGAAATGGGCGGGGGGAGGCAGGGAAATGAGGGAAAGTGGGCGAGGACTGACACTTAGGATCTTAAATGAACGCTCCCACGTCACTTAAGATCCCAAATGACAGCGTATAGTTAAGGCAATTCAATGGTGGTCTAAGTTTAAGATCCACCGCTGTTTGCAAGGGGAGTGTCTGGTTTTGCAGTGGGCTGGAACCTGCTAAGATCTTAGCTAAGGTGCGTATATTTGCGATCTTTTCGCAATCGCATCTCTGAATCAGCCCCAAAGCCGCCGGGAGGAGAGGAGGAACCGCTGTAGTACACGCTGTCACCGGAGCATGACTGCTTGTAACATCTGCTCACATGCTTACAATCTATATAATACTTTGCAAAAAAAGTTATATTTTGTGTGGCTTGTATCCCGATATTTTCATGAGGGAAATAACTGTTCTATTAGGATGTAAATTTATGGAACAATACTTAAGTTTTAAGTGGTTACAAAAAGAAACTTACATATAACAGAATGCAACATCAGTCTAGCACATATATGTATAATCAGTTGTATTTGTAGAATACAGAAATAAATATTCACATCAAAGTTGAAGACACACAGGCGTTGTAGTATTTGCATTGTCCGTTCACCCATAATTTAATCATAGATTGTGTAGCCGAATTAAAACTATTCTATAATGCGCAAACTCAAAACTGTGAGAGAATATGTACTAATTATTTGGAATATATACAGATTTAAGAAGACTGAGATTGCAAATAGGCATTCACTACTCTGCACTCCTAGAAATTTAGGGAAAACTCAAGACTCAAAGTAGCCTCTGACTGTCAGACTTCCAGCTGTGTGACAGGAAATAGCGTAAAAACAAGGATGTCTTGTTCGCATCAGCAAATATTTTTTATATCCAATCACAAAGAAATCAGATATCTAGATTCAACCAAAGTCTTTACCTTGTCCCATGTACTAAACATTAAGAAAATTAGGAAAGATCTTTTGTATGGAATATATGTGCTACAATGCATGCTTCGGCACAACAGAATTACATTTTCCGGAGCATCATACAATTTACAAATTACTATTTTTTATTCAACAGTTGTGTATAATATACAACAAATACTGACGCGTTTCGTCCCATGCTGGGACTTTGAAGAGAGGAGGACATGAGGATGGAGTGCTCAACTTGTGAGAGCTTATATGCTAAAAGAAGTAAACTCACAAAAGTCATAAGTAGGGTTGAGGGGTGCAGGGGATATAAAAGCAGGTGGGCTGTAAGAGGGGATTAAAGAGATGTGGTAGAGGAGGGGTAATCTAGCCTGAACAGATGGGTTTTGAAGTTACGTTGGAAGGCTTGCAGGGTGGGGGATTGCTATGCAGGAGCATTAACCTAGTTGCATCTAGCCTTGAAATTATTTTTCATTCACATAACGATTTCACTGACTATACAGTCACAACATCTTTTTAGGAGAATAGTTGTAATTAATTTCAATTTTTTTTTTGAAGCTTGAATTAAAAATGTGCTTCAAACATTCTATGCATCAAGCATTCATCTACAGAACACCAGAATCATTAATAGTGCACTAATTTTATATGCCTGGTATACTGGTATTTAATGTCTATTTCATTACTATATTCTGTATATTGCCCAATTAAAACAGATTCATACAAGAAACACAGATATATTCTGTTGCATTTATTTAGATCAAACATTAGAATCTTGTATTACATTGAAAAGTAACATGTATTGAGGGGGCGACATGTCCTGTCGATTGGAGAGGCAAGACATGCCTAGACCAAGCTCTGTCCGGAGAGCCACCAAAATAGAACTTTCTGCCCAGATTGTAAGTCCCCAGCCTGCTGTCCACCAGCTGCCATCCTCTTTCTCCCTCCCCCCCAGTGCCTGGGTGGCTTTGCTCTGGTGGAAGATGGCGGAAGGGAGCTCCCTACTTCCTGAGGCTTGCTGCGGGGCACCTTGTAACTCCCTCGGCTCCCGCCGCTCACTATCACCCGGTGGGAGATCCCTGTCCCCAATCCAGGACTGTTTACCCTAGCCTGATAACCCCGTCTGGCGGATCACCCACTTATCTGCTTCCTGCAAACACCATCCGGATCTTGGACCTCCTGGCTCCGCTGTGGCGGTGCTTTGAAGTTTTCCCCGGCGGAAGACATCTGGCAGTCTGTTCTGCAGCCACTCCTGAGTCCATTGGAGTCCCCCTGAATGAGCCTGGACCTCTGCTCCCAATCCATTGGTAGGTTACTCTTGACTTGAGTTGAAATGATCTGCCAGCCATTCTTCTTTTTCTCCACCAGAGGGAGAAAGATAACCAGAAATACCTTACACAGATCCTGTAATCTGCACCCCACAGCTTCCCATCTCTTGCCTATATTCCCTCTCCTTCAACTTTTTCCTTGTTTTTTTGGGGGGGGGAGCTTTTGTTTAGTTTTTTTCATTTTGACTGCCTTACTTGTATAAGCTCTATTTGAATATCTACAGTCTACATACTTCACTGACATCCCATATACTGGCGGAGCTATAATGGGATTCTCCCACTCTACATCCCTGAGGTTCCTATTTGGTAACCTATGTTTAGCTAACTCACACCACGTTCTAGATAAAGTGTCTCTATCATTTACTCACCTTGAACAACCTCTCTTTCTCTCCTTTTGAATATCTGACATCTCTGTTGCCATGTCTCCGAAAAAGACCCTCACCTCTACAACCACCTGTCAGATTTCTGTCTCACTCACCACTTCCGCAAGCTGCTCAACAAGTATCTATTGTTGAAGATTCTGCTGCATCCTCCTCTCTGCCACCTCCGCGGGCTGCTTCTCAAACATCCAACCTGGGAGTGAATCTGATGCTCCGCTGACTATAAAAGCTATGCATCAAATGTTGGCATTATGTATGAATATTATCTCTGATCTCAAAACCTCCCTCCAAGAAATTAAAGGAAATTACAGAGCTAGGTGAGCGAACGGACCACCTCGAAGTTTAAAAAATGCATTACTAACAGCTACAGACCTTTGTATAAGAAAGGTCGGAAAACCCCCAAAAAGAAAGCCAATGTGTTACAAAAGAGGTAGCAACTATAGTGAAAGTAAAAAGATGGCCTTTCAGAATTATAAGCAAACTTAAAATAACGATGACAAGGAGTATTTTGCAAAGCACAAGTAGGCTAAAAAGGTTATCAGGGCAGAAAAGGCGCAAACTGAGGAAAAACTGGCCCACTTGGTACGAAAAGGAGACAAAAGCTTTTTTAGGTATATAAGTGAAAGATGAAAAATGAAAGTGGGTATAGTAAGGCTCAAAACGGAGAGTGGGAGTCTTGTTGAGGGACAAAGGACTATGGCAGATCATCTTAACAAGTATTTCTGTTCATTATTCACAAAAGAAAGAGAGGGGATGGAACCACTTTTAAATGGGAAGGCTATTAATACAATAGGAGCAATTACTACAACTTTCACTGAGCAGCAGGTATTAAAAGAACTTTCAAAGCTGAAAGTGGACAAATTAATGGGACCGCGTATACGCAATCTACGTTTCAACAAGTAACGTAGATTTTGTTACAGAATTACTGCGCATGTTCTTAAACATCTTTTACAGAGGATATTTCTCTTCAAATAGGTGCCATATGGCTGGCATGACGGACACAAATAGGTGTGCCAAATGTGGTGAACCTGCAGCCTCTCTTTATCACTGCCTTTGGGCCTGCCCTAAGATCAAACGGTTCTGGAGACAAGTACAACTATATCTAACTGGCAACTTGATTAACCATGTGCCCCTTACCGCACAATGGACAGTCTTGGGTAGACTAGATTCTGAGACCCAGTGTGTAAGAGGAGTTAGACAATTTCTCTTGATCCTGTCAGCAGTGGCCCGCAAATGTATTTTACATATGTGGATCCACAAAGATGCTCCAACCATGGCACTTTTTTGTACAAAATTGCATTATATTTTTCATATGGAGTGGCTGGAGGCTTCATTACACAAGTAAGCACGTACGTAAAAATGATTTAATATCTGGGAAAAATATACTGACACACTACCAACTAGGACCAAGCTAAATACAAATGTTTTAGCACCACAGCCTGGTATGAAACGAGGGTGTTATTGTCTGACCCTCCAATCTACATTGAAGAGGGTAACGCCAAAGACTGTGCCAAGTCCGGGGAAAAAATAAATTACTTACTTGTCATCTTTATATAACTTATGTATTACAAGCTCATGATAAGATAACTATGGGCCGTATTTAGAACTCCGGCCTCATTGCATATAAGGCCGGAGTTTTCCGCTATGATGTACTGCGGATGCGCAGTAATTCTGAAACGTAATCTACGTTGCATGTTGCAACGTAGATTGCGTATACGTGGTCTTTAAGACAGTTTACTATGTCAGTAAACTGATGTATTGCATTGTTCTGGATTTCTTTGTATTTGACCTAATGTACATCCAACTCGAATGAATCCATGTAACCATGTATGTGTTTACTCTGTTGAAACCCAAATAAAATACTAATAAAAAAAAAAATTGAGATATTTTATCATTGTAGGCAAACTAGATTTTCGCTGGGTTACCATTGTCTCCTTATATGCCCCTAATACTCATCAACTACCTTTCCTGCGTACTCTACTGGATCAGATTCAAGACCTTAGGAAAGGTCATCTTATACTTTTTCCTGACTCTAACATGGATAGAACCAGACTGACTGGGGATAATGGTATAGCAAAGCAAACAAAGATCCTGCGCAGCGCTTCTATTCGCAGTACTCAACCACCGGGGTCAGACACCCAATTAACCCCCTACACAATCCTAACCCACTCCAATGAAGTGGATAAGATTTGGACAATATGGAACATACAGTGTGGTGAATTCCGCGCTGGAGCCGATAAAATCTTCCCAGACACAAAACAATAATTCATAAATACTCCTCATAAACAAAGAGTTCTTATTCTGTTTGATCCTATTTGTTGAAAACTAATTCCTAAAAGTACCTATTTGTAATAGAAAAGAGTTCTCTGGTGATGCTTCTTCTTTAGATTTTCCAAATAGTAATTTTTCAAAATGTGTCTTTTCTCTTGCTCTGATACTCAAAAAAGACAAAAAAGGAAACAATGTGTGACACTGTATCAATATCGTGCCCAAGTGGACTTTCAAGTTCCTACTCACTCATTTTCTGTTGGTAATATGCACTTCTTATATATTACTTGATCTGATGCTCCTGGTTTTGAAGATACCCCGTCCTTTTCTCTTGTGCATAGAAAACAGAACCAACAAGAAAAAACCCTTGTGCAGTTCCCAGTAAGATTGAGCCAAGGTAATCAGCAAAATGCCTACTCACATGAAGTCTGCTTGGTATATAGCAAAACACGTATGTGGACCTTATATGTTGTCCGTATGGTCCGTTGTTATCCTTCCAGGGAATTCAGCCAATGGTCCGTTTCGAAGAGAGGGAAGAGAAAAAAGGACAACTTCGTGCAGTAGTTTTAAAACAAGTAAATCCTGAGCCAACTTCACCGATAACCTACTCACATGGTGATTTCTTGTTCTCATGCATGTAATAAAGATTTCATCCCACCGGTCTTATGGAAAATCTCTGTTTGTTTATTTCAACTTTAACAATAAAAAATGAATAAAAAAGGATAAAAATATTTTTTCAACCAATAAAATACTAAACCCGGGGGAGGCCCCCTCTCTCGTGTATCGGGGTGAATCGTCCTTCTAGATGAAATGTACACCTCACGGACCAAACCAGCAGGTAAAAGGGCCCTAACTCACTGGTAGGAAAACCGGAGGGGAAGGAAAATACCTCCGTGAGGCGAGAGATAAGGGAAAGACTCCACACCGGTGAACACCTTTACCTACGTGTTTCAGA
>WWET01000679.1:539242-566927 GCA_011038615.1 Limnodynastes dumerilii | reverse complement strand
CCCCGGGACTTTCATTGAAACAGGAAATGACCACACATTGTTGATTTAAAAGGACCAATAGTCTTACTCACCTGTATTACCCTGAAGAAGGACACACACGTGTCTGAAACGCGTAGGTAAAGGTGTTTACCGGTGTGGAGTCTTCCCCTTATCTCTCGCCTCACGGAGGTATTTTCCTTCCCCTCCGGTTTTCCTACCAGTGAGTTAGGGCCCTTTTACCTGCTGGTTTGGTCCGTGAGGTGTACATTTCATCTAGAAGGACGATTCACCCCGATACACGAGAGAGGGGGCCTCCCCCGGGTTTAGTATTTTATTGGTTGAAAAAATATTTTTATCCTTTTTTATTCATTTTTTATTGTTAAAGTTGAAATAAACAAACAGAGATTTTCCATAAGACCGGTGTGATGAAATCTTTATTACATGCATGAGAACAAGAAATCACCATGTGAGTAGGTTATCGGTGAAGTTGGCTCAGGATTTACTTGTTTTAAAACTACTGCACGAAGTTGTCCTTTTTTCTCTCTTCCCTCTCTTCGAAACGGACCATTGGCTGAATTCCCTGGAAGGATAACAACGGACCATACGGACAACATATAAGGTCCACATACGTGTTTTGCTATACACCAAGCAGACTTCATGTGAGTAGGCATTTTGCTGATTTCCTTGGCTCAATCTTACTGGGAACTGCACAAGGGTTTTTTCTTGTTGGTTCTGTTTTCTATGCACAAGAGAAAGGGACGGGGTATAAACCAAACCAGAAGCATCAGATCAAGTTATACATAAAAAGTGCATATTACCAACAGAAAATGAGTGAGTAGGAACTTGAAAGTTCACTTGGGCACGATATTGATACAGTGTCACACATTGTTTCCTTTTTTGTCTGAGCATCAGAATTTTGCTGATTTCCTTGGCTCAATCTTACTGGGAACTGCACAAGGGTTTTTTCTTGTTGGTTCTGTTTTCCATGCACAAGAGAAAAGGACGGGGTATCTTCAAAACCAGGAGCATCAGATCAAGTTATATATAAGAAGTGCACATTACCAACAGAAAATGAGTGAGTAGGAACTTGAAAGTTCACTTGGGCACGATATTGATACAGTGTCACACATTGTTTCCTTTTTTGTCTTCTTTGAGCATCAGAGCAAGAGAAAAGACACATTTTGAAAAATTACTATTTGGGAAAATCTAAAGAAGAAGGATCATCAGAGAACTCCTTCCTATTATAAATAGGTACTTTTAGGAATCCGTTGTCAACAAATAGGATCAAACAGAATAAGAACTCTTTCTTTGTTTGTGAGCAGTATTTAAGAATTGTTGTTTTGTGTCTGGGAAGATTTTATCGGCTCCAGCGCGGAATTCACCACACTGTATGTTCCATATTGACTGGGGATAATGGCTGGTGGCTTATCATGTATTTGCACAGTATAGTCTGTTACTGGTTTATGATGGAGTTGCTGAGGCTATTTTTTTCCTTTGTTTCTGTGGCTAGCAGATTAACACCTGCCTTTCATGCATCTGTTTGCATTTACCTATAAATTGATTGAGCAACTTCCATTCTGTGTCTGACTGAGGATAATACTAGATTACGGGAACCCCAATCAATAGCATTTACCAAATTAATTTTGTGAATTTGACCTTTTTGATGTCTGGAGAAAGATATTACTCTTTCTACTCGGCCTCCCACAAAACATATTCTCGTATTGATTTAATCCTTACTGACAAATGGACTCTCCAACATTGGCAGCCATTCTCACTAGAGTCTGGTCGGACCATGCCCCAATAACTTGGAGCTGGGATACCCAGAAATTGGAGTTGCTGAGCAACCAGGACACCAGCCAGTAGTGTGTTCTGGTGCCTTGACTTGTCAGTGTTCACCCGCTTGGAGGGTTTCCTCCTGGTTGCGTGAGTGCATGTATGCCCTTGTGAGTCTAGTCCGTCTTGGTCCTCGTTCCTTGTTCTCTCTTGTCTGTCTAGGACTGGTTCCTTCCAGTTCCACTGCTCCTTCTCTGCCTTTCCTCCTCTCTCTTCTGGTTCCTACTTGGTTTCTGTTTCTTCTCCCAGGTGTCACCTCTGTTAGTCGCGATCTGCTAGTTGTCCTGCAGCCCAGACTATCCTCACCATGAGGGGCTCTAGTAAAGACCAGGTTCTATTTAGAGTCTGTGCCCTGGTTGTGTAACTTGTCACATTCCCCAGTTGTGTAACCCATCACATTGGTGTATAGTAATGTAACATATAAGGTCTGTATGAGAAAAAACCAAACCATATAAACAAAGAGAAAAAAGAAGTAATTTACATATATTGAATATGAGATTGTTTAATCCAGGGGTTTTCAACCATGGTCCTCAAGTACCACTAACAGTGCATGTTTTTTAGGTCTCTTTGATGGAGCACAGTTGTGCTAATTACTGACTGACGTGAAAAGATGCATAGGTGGTACTCATTATCTCACTTATGATTATAAGGAGACATGAAAAACATGCACCATTAGGAGTACTCGAAGGCAGTGGTTGAGTCCTTCAAATTTTTTGGCCTAGGGGTACCTTGGCATAGACATGATTGTACTTCCCTAATTAATTCTCTTCTAATGTTAGGAGGTTAGAGGTACACATTGCTTCATGGAAGCTGTATAATGAAATCATTTTGAATTCTGAAAGCAAATGGTGCCTCTACATCGTTGATGGGTAATAGGTGGCTTTACAAGTCATCAATTGTAATCCAGAGGTCTTTTTTGTGTTTTAGATTGCGTATATGCGGTTTGTTACATTTTTTTTTGACATTGCTCAATACTTTGTTGATGTACCTTTGGCAGCAATAACAGCCTCAAGTCTTTTTGAATATGATGCCACAAGCTTGGCACACCTATCTTTGAGCAGTTTCACCCATTCCTCTTTGCAGCACCTCTCAAGCTCCATCAGGCTGGATGAAAAGCGTCGGTGCACAGCCATTTTCAGATCTCTCCAGAGATGTTCAATCAAATTCAAGTCTAGGCTCTGGCTGGGCCACTTAAGGACATTCACAGAGTTGTCCTGAAGCTTTTGATGTTTTGGCTGTGTGCTTAGGGCCTGCTGAAAGATGAACCGTCGCCCCAGTCTGAGGTCAAGAGCACTCTGGAGCAGGTTTTCATCCAGGATATCTCTGTACATTGCTGCATTCATCTTTCCCTCTATCCTGTCTTGCCTCCCAGTTCCTGCCGCTGAAAAACACTGTAGGGATGGAATTGGCCTGGTGATGAGCAGTGCCTGGTTTCCTCCAAACATAACGACTGGCATTCACGCCAAAGAGTTCAATATTTGTCTCATCAGACCAGAGAATTTTGTTTCTTATGATCTGAGAGTCCTTCAGGTGCATTTTTGCAAAATCCAGTCGGGCTGCCATGTGCTTTTTACTAAGGAGTGGCTTCCGTCTAGCCACTCTACCATACAGGCCTGATTGGTGGATTGCTGCAGAGATGGTTGTCCTTCTGGAAGGTTCTCCTCTCTTCACAGAGGAATACTGTAGCTCTGACAGTGACCATCAGGTTCTTGATCACCTCCCTGACTAGGGCTCTTTTCCCCCGATCGCTCAGTTTAGACGGACGTCCAGCTCTAGGAAAAGTCCTGGTGGTTCCGAACTTCTTCCATTTATGGATGTTGGAGGCCACTGTGCTCATTGGGACCTTCAAAGCAGCAGATATTTTTCTGTACCCTTTCCCAGATTTGTGCCTCGAGACAATCCTGTCTCGGAGGTCTACAGACAATTCCTTTCACTTCATGCTTGATTTGTGCTCTGACATGCACAAGTGTGGGACCTTATATAGACAGGTGTGGGTCCAAATCATGTCCAATCATCAGAATTTTCCACAGATGGACTCCAATTAAGCTGTAGGAACATCTCAAGGATGATCAGTGGAAACAAGATGCACCTGAGCTCAATTTTGAGCTTCATGGCAAAGGCTGTGAATACCTATATACATGTGATTTTTTAGTTTTTGATTTTTTATAAATTTGCAAAAATCTCCCAAAACACTTTCATGTTGTCATTATGGGGTATTGTGTGAAGAATTTTGAAGGAAAAATGTATTTATTCCATTTTGGAATAAGGCGGTAACATAACAAAATGTGGAAAAAGTGAAGCGCTGTGAATACTTTCCGAATGCACTCCTTTCTTATTGCTTTGTTACATTGCTTGACTACCTTTAAGTCACATGACATAGTGTTTCCTAGATCCCTTTCCTCTGCAGTAGTTTCCAGTGTATTACCATTAGTACTCTTTTGAGCTTTTGAGTTTTTGAGTCCCAAGTACATGGTTTTGCATATTTTGACATTAAACTGTAGTTGCCACACTTTTGACCAATTAATTTAGTCCAGGCGGTACTTGGACCAATGTCTATTGGTACTCAGGGCAACTGGGCAAGCTTGTCAGGAGGTAGCAGCTGTATTTTAAGCAGGTGCAAAACCAGATGGCAGGGGGTCATAATTAATAAAGGGTTCTAGAGGGCTGAATGAGTTATGTAGAGAAGGTACTGCAAAATATGTAAGGAAATAAATATATATATTCTGCAAAGTGGTACTTGATCTGAATCCATAATGGGTAACTGGGTGTGCTCCCCATAAAAAGGTGGAGAATTGTTGAGCTACTGTATATATTATATGCAGTGCTTATTTTTGTCATAGAATGCACCAGAACAGAGTTCCATCACCTTTTTCGAAAGATTTTCCCAAGCTTTAAAAATTTCAGCAGCAAAATTATTAAAATGGTGCATGCGGGCTGCTAGTATGTCGAGTCCGATGCATGCATACATGCAGCAATACAAGCTGGTTGCAGCTCAGCTTGTATTGCTGCACGGCTTGTGATTGGTCGTGCGTGAGTTGATGTGAGTTCCAGCACCTTTTTTCTTACAAAAAAGCACTGATTATATGGAATATGGATAATCTGTATTTCACACAGACATGGTGAGGACAAACTCCACACAGATAAGGCCATGCTGCTTGTATGAGTTGTCCCTGCAGGATAAATAGCAGGGACACTCTTCGATCATGTTTCAGTTGTCTGGACCAACCATTCATCTGATTGGTGAACTTCCCTTTAAATTCTCAGCAGTGCCTCACCACCATTGCAGGTTTCTCTGTGCCTGCTCTTGATTCCTATGCTCTTTCTTCAATGTTTACCCCTTGTGATCCAGTGTTTCCCTTTCTTACCTAGCTCATCCTTCAGTCCAGCATGTGTTGTGAGTGTTTCCTTTCCCTCCTTCACTCCATTTCATGCTTCTTCCTTACCTATTTCCCTGTTTGGTTCCCTCCTGTTTTCCATGTGTCTGCTGTGTGCTTCCGTGAATGATTGCCCTAGTTTGTCCTGCTGTTGTCCTGTATTTTTTCACCGTTTTCCCCACTGTGTATTGTCCATACCTCCCAATGGTCCCATTTCAGGAGACTGTCCCGCTTTCCCGCCCACTTTACAATTTGTGCCAAAGAAATCAGACTCTCAGGACAAAATTGTTGTTTTTTTCTTTTTTATTCTTTTTAGCTCGTACCGCTGTATATGTGGCTGGGCTTTTTCACAACATTACAGGTAACACCTACCGGAGCCCTGTAGGACCAAATCTGTTACTCTGACGGCATTTTTACAACATACTCTTTTCTAAACTCAATGGTTTCAAGGAGTCAATAAAAACAAAACAAATAAAAATATGTTAGTAAAAATAATTACATTTGTGATTCTTAGTTTAATTACTTAAAACTCAAGGGGCTGGATCCAGACTTAATAAGTGAAGGGGGGGGGTCAAGTTAATTGTAGTCTTTGCATGCAGGGATATAGCTTTTAATTGCTTACTGCACACAGGTACAGATAAGTTTTACTATCACACTGTTACTATCACACTGTTATTTAGACTTGGGATAGGAAACACTACCTCTTAACTCTAATACTGTTTGCAACAGATGAAATATAACTCCCCTGCAATCAACATGGTTTAGCCAAAAAGTATCTAATTTCAAGCACTTGCTTAAGTCTAGATCCAGCCCAAGAAGAGTAGACATATAGGACCGGATTCACAGATCCGTATTTACTACGTGCGTGTTTTTATGCACGCACGTAGCATGGCAACACCCATGATACTCCTCTCGTCCGGACGGGTTTTCGGTGACTTCCACCTCCATAGAGCACCCTTAAGTCTACGTGTGTACTCACGTGCGTATGTTACTTATGTACGTGCGTATTTATCTAACCGCGCCCTCAAATGCCCATTTAAATGCTTCCCCCCGCCCACTTTCACGTATCTTCTACCGTACAGATAAAAACCACGCCCCTCTGTACGTATGTCCCTCAGTGCGATTCTCAAGTCCGTGCCGAAAGTACTTACGTGCGTAAATACTACGTAATGTGCATGGAAAAAGTTACTACACATGCGCAGTTAACTGCTTCTAAAAATACGCATGCAACCCCACACAAAAACGGATCTGTGAATACGGTGATACTTAAGCATATGAAAGATCTTAAAAGTAAAATACACATTTTTTCATATATAAATATAACAAATTAATGTTGATATACATGGTGCCTCCTGAGGTAAGTTAGCTCTCAATTTAAAAACATATATATGACCCAACATTGGGACTCTCATTGTTAGAGTTAGGACCACCATATACAGAAAGGCCTTAACAGTGGCTGGTGGCTTATCATATTTCTGCAAATATGTGTAACAGACATTTCTTTCTTTCATTTTTTTTTCTATATACATACTTTATTTATTAGGTTTTACAATGTCCAAATAGGACCAACATAACAGTAAAATCAACATGAATAGAAAGTTATAGCATACATAGAGCCGCAGATTAGATTCAGGTACAGGTGACTGGTACACCTGGTAGAAACCATACATGATTTTTCAACAAAAGAGGGTTAATCACTTGCATGGGGATGTTATGCTAAGGTTATGCTGGGATTTAATAATATTTCCCTGAGGCAAGTGGATATACCAATCAGCAATTGCAGTTACAGTAGCCTCATAATGGGAAATTAACCAATAAGTTTTAAAAACTATACAAGACAAGATGGGGGGGGGGTAGGTCAGGTCACCTAGAACCTAGAGTCAGGTCGGCTCATCTTTGTAAAGGTGAGGGCTATGCAGATATCCACATGGCGTTTCACTTGGAAACAATTTATGTAGATGGGGGCATAACACTTCAGCATAAGAAGGAGAGGCCTTAAACTCAAGCCAATAAAACCAAGTGGCAGTGAACCAGGGGGTAGGTCCAGGGTCACAAACATGGTCTCTTCCATTGACATGTAGTAGTCTATACGGAAGAACCAGTTCTTGATGGAGGGGGGTAGGTGCAATTTCCATTTAAGCGGTATTGGGGACTTGGCAGCGTTGTTGAGGTGCTTAAGGAGTGATCTCTTGTAGCTAGAGATTGACATTGAGGAGAAGGAGAGGAGCCAGAATGCTGGGGAATCAGCAACATCTGCACTTGTAATCTTTCTGGAGATTTATTTATTTATCTATTAACAGGTTTTTGTATAGCGCCCACAGATTACGTAGCGCTTTACAATGTTACAATCTTTATAACAATACTGGGGAATAACAGACAGACTGGGTGGGTAAGAGGGCCCTGCTCACAGGCTTACACTCTATAGGACAATGGGTTTGATACATAAGGGCAAGTGCTATATATCACACAATGGACCAGCCAGGGTGTATGACAAAAGTGCTCAATGCTCTGTATGCTCCAGTCACACAGGAGTGTTAGTAGCAGAGATGAGGGAATTGTAGAAAAGAGAGCGTGCGGGTTTGTGTTCGTAATGTGTTAAATTGTAGAAGTGGTTGATAATATGGTATTTAATGCTTAGGGTGGTTGTGTAATTTGATAAGCTTGTCTGAAGAGATGAGTTTTAAGGGAACGCTTGAAAGATTGTAGAGTAGTGAATAGTCTTAATGAGCGAGGAAGGCTATTCCAGAGAGTGGGTGCTGCCTGGGAGAAGTCTTGCAACCTTAAATCTGAGCATTTATGAGGTACAGAGGTGAGTTGTAGATCTTGTGATGATCTGAGAGAACGTGCTGGGATATATCTTGAGACAAGTGAGGAAATGTATGCAGGTGCAGTGTTGCTTATGGCTTTATAGGTTGGCAAGAGGATTTTGTATTTGATTCTGTATTTTACAGGCAGCCAATGTAGAGACTGACAGAGTGGAGTAGCTGTAGTTGAGCGTTTTGCAAGGAAGATCAGTCTCGCTGCTGCATGCAATATAGACTGTAGAGGGGCAATTTTATTTTGTGGGAGACCAATAAGAAGGGCATTGCAGTAATCAATGCGGGATATAATTAGGGCATGAATGAGCGTTTTAGCTGTTTCTTGTGAGAGATATTTTCGAATTTTGGAAATGTTTTTTAAATGTATATAACAAGATTTTGAAACAGATTGAATATGGGGCATAAAGGACAGTTCAGAATCAAGTGTAACACCTAGGCAGCGAGCTTGGCGAGTAGGGAATATTTCAGTGTTGTCGACAGCAATAGAGAGACCAGGTGGGTAGGTCTTGTTAGCAGGTGGAAATATTAATAACTCTGTTTTTGAAAAATTAAGTTTAAGTTGACGAGAGGACATCCAGGATGAGATGGCGGAAAGACATTCAGTGACCCGAGTCAGCACGGTTGGGGATAGTTCAGGGGTGGATAGATAGATTTGTGTATCATCTGCATAGAGATGATATTGGAAACCGAATGACTTTATTAGCTGTCCAAGGGAAGAGGTGTAGATAGAGAAGATGAGGAGATGTGGATGACCTGGGAATAATATGGGGCAGGACCACCAAATGTGAAAAAGAGTTCCAACTGTCTCTCCAAATCTCCAGCAAGTGGCCGGCATGCCAGGGAAAATCTTACTGAGAAATGTGGGGGCCCAGTACCATCTAGTCATAAGTTTATACTGTGTTTCCAACACCACTATACTAGGAGAACAAGCCCAGGTGAGTCAAAAGATCTTTGACCAGTCAGCCTAAAGGTAAACAGTGTCTCAACTAGTAATTTGTAGAGTACAGATATTAAATGAGTTGGTGCCAAGGTAGCAACACACAGGGCTTCAAAGAGGGATAGGGATCAACCCATATGGGTCCTATTACTAGCGTGCTGGAAGAAATGGCTAATCTGCAAGTAAGTCTCAGAAAGCTACAAGAAAGAGAGGAGGAACCCTCACCCAATCAATTGGTGGACCCTAGAGAGACCAACTGATGCCCACCTGAAGAATAGGCTGTATGTGAGCCCCATGGAAAGTCTGGGTTGTTTGCGTGTGAGTGGTGAGATAGGAGAGGAAAAGTCACAGTGTGAGCAAAGGTGCCTCCAGTTGGTTGATTTGCAGAAAAATCCACAGCTAGGGTGTGATATGTAATGGCGTGGGGGTAACATTATTTTCTAATTTGACCCATTGGCGAGTATCACATAATTGAGACCACTCCAGTATCCTAACTAGCATTACTGCCCAATAATAACTTTTGGTAAAAGGGAGTTGGAGACCTCCTTTATCTTTATTGCGGAAGGGGGTGTCCTGTGGGCATCTAGGATGTTTCTCATTCCAGACCAACCTCCCTATGGTATGTTGAATATCCTGAAAGTAAGAGTTAGGAATAACGATTGGATCCCTCAATCTGATACCCGTATTTTGGGATTCCGACAGATAAACTGGGTGTCACAGTCCGGCGCCTTGCTTCACACTTACCTTGTCCTGAAGTCAGGACAGGGCTGCAGCCTTTTTCCTCCGGTCCCTCGGCGCTGTGCTCTCTCCATTGTGCAGGCCCCGTTCTGCGCGCCACGCCTCCCCGCTCTGAGCGCTCGTTGCCTAGGAGACCTGACGCGCATTCTCCTCGGCTGTCGGGTTGGCGTCGGGACGTTGCCTAGCGCCCTGACGTCAGCCCATGGATTCCTATGGCGCCTTCCTTCCCGCTGCCCATTGGTTCCTGGTAGGTTTATAAGGCTCTCTGACGGTAGTAGCAGGCGCCGGTTATAGTTTCTTGTGCTTTAGCCTGCTCCTTCTTGCCTTGTGCCTCTCTTCCTGTATTTTCATCTGATTACTGAGTGTCCCGTATTTTGCCTCCCTGGTTCCTCTTTGTTCCCCATTGTTTGCTCTCCCTGCTCTCTACCTTATTGTATTCTCCTCTGTGTCATTATCCTTCTCTTTCCCTGGTTGATTGTATTTGTATCACTCTGGGATTTTGCTGTCTGAGTGCGTGAGAGAGTCTCCTTGTCAGTCTTGTTTGTGGTGTCCAGTCCAGGTTTTCCCAGTCTTGTTTGTTATTTGTTTTTTGGAGTTAGTTAAGTCCAGTTCCTTCTGGTACTTCTGTTCCCGCTCGTTCCTTTTCTCTATCTCCCATTCCCTCTTGATCCTGCCTTTATTAACCATTTCCTCTCCCGAGCATTCTCTACAGGGCCGTATCCTGACGGGTTCCTACCAGCTCCAGACTATCCCCACCATCAGGGGCCCTAGCGAACACTCGGTCCGACTTCAGGCTCTACGCCCTGGTGAGTTGCTCGTATTTCTTTACCTTACCCTGTGGTCACCCCGGTCCGCTACCAAGGTAACCCGGGGTACCATAACATTATAACCGGCCCAAAATTTCTAGTGTACTCTGGACCTTCCGTTTCATTGCTCCCTAAATTCCACCAGTGCCTTGTCAGTATCTTCTCTCACAAGATGGACCCCGCCTCCTCGGAAGCAATTAAAGCATTAATTACCCAAGTCTCCCATCTTGGGCGGATGGTACAAAACCTCACCTCAAAGGTGGAGACTCAGGATCAGGCCATCGCTGCATTACATGCCGCTCCTCCTCCAGTAGCACCTCCGGCTCCGGTTCAAGATGTCAAAGCCCCTCTGCCGGATCGGTTCTCAGGAGATCGCACCAAGTATAGGCTATTTAAGAATAGTTGCCTGCTGTATTTCCAACTACGACCCACAGCATCTGGTTCGGAGTTCCAAAAGGTGGGACTTATCATTTCCCTCCTCCAGGGGGATCCCCAGTCCTGGGCCTTTTCTCTTGACATCAATCATCCAGCCAGACATTCTGTGAACGAATTCTTTAAAACTATGGGGATAATCTATGATGACCCAGATCAAGAGGCTTCGGCGGAGGCAAAGATCCGTTCAATTCGTCAAGGCCGCAGATCTGTTGAAGAGTTTGCTGGTGAATTTCGCTCGTGGGCAACGGAGTGTCGTTGGAATGATCCGGCTCTACGTTCTCAATTCCGTCTAGGTCTTTCGGATCAGGTTAAGGATGCCTTGGT
The DNA here is from genome assembly GCA_011038615.1 of Limnodynastes dumerilii. Taxonomy (NCBI): domain Eukaryota; kingdom Metazoa; phylum Chordata; class Amphibia; order Anura; family Limnodynastidae; genus Limnodynastes; species Limnodynastes dumerilii. The sequence goes on along the minus strand of WWET01000679.1, from coordinate 555,682 downwards.
GCAGTATCCATCACCGGAAACCCTAGAAGATCTGATGACTCTGGCTATTAAAGTTGATCGCCGTTTCAGAGAACGAAGATTGGAAAAAGTTTTTTCTTCTTCACCCAGCCCTTTACCTCCTGTGTCCCCTTTGTCTGAGGATGAACCAATGCAAATTGGGGTTTTTCGATTGTCCAAAGCTGAAAAGGACCGCCGACGTATGCAGGGGCTCTGTCTGTACTGTGGAGGTAAAGCACATATGGCTGACCAATGCCCCAAAAAATTAAGGCTGCCGGGAAACGAAGCCTCCAGGTGAACATGGAGGAAGTTCATCTGGGCTCAAATCTTATCTCCTCCTCCAACTCCATGTTACTTCCCGCCTTGCTAAAGATCAGGCAGTCCTCCATTAAAACTCAGGCATTCATTGATAGTGGTGCAGCAGGTAATTTTCTGGACTCTGATTCTGCAAAAAAATGGGGAATTAAAACTGTCCCCTTATCCCCACCCATTATTGCCTGTGGTCTCAGCGGTGACCCATTGCCTGGAGGGCGAATATCTCAGATCTCTGAACCTGTTCAGCTCCAGATTGGAGCATGCCATACTGAGGTGATTCAGTTCTTCATCTTCTCTTCCCCAGCAGCCAAGATAGTCTTAGGTCATCCTTGGCTTTCGTTACATAATCCAGAAATTGATTGGAACAAAGGGGAAATCATTCGATGGAGAGAGTCCTGCTGCAATTGTCTCATTCTTCCTATACGAAATACTACTCTGCAGGAATCGTCGGTCCCTCTTCAGTATCGAGACTTTGCGGATGTGTTTTCCAAGAGAGAAGCGGAGAGACTTCCCCCACATCGTCCATATGACTGCGCTATTGACCTAATCCCTGAAGCTCCGTATCCCAAGGGCAGACTGTTTTCTTTATCCATTCCTGAGACTACAGCTATGGATGAATATGTGGCAGAAAACCTACAAAAAAGTTTTATCCGACCATCTCGTTCCCCTATGGGGGCAGGATTTTTTTTTGTCTCCAAGAAAGACGGTTCTCTACGTCCCTGCATCGATTTTAGAGCTCTCAACAAGATTACGGTCAAGAACAGGTACCCACTTCCTCTCATTACAGACCTCTTCGACAAGCTGAAGGATGCTGTCATTTATACTAAAATCGACTTAAGAGGGGCCTACAACTTGATTAGGATTCGTAAGGGAGATGAGTGGAAAACGGCCTTTAATACCCAGTCCGGGCACTATGAGTACCTTGTGATGCCCTTCGGCCTGTGCAATGCTCCAGCAGTTTTTCAAGACCTTATCAATGACGTCCTGAGGGATTTTCTAGGTACTTTTGTCATTGTATATTTAGATGATATCTTGATTTATTCTCGCTCTCTCCAGGATCATCGTGTTCATGTCCGTCAAGTCCTTCTGAAATTACGAGAGAATCAACTTTTCGCTAAATTGGAAAAATGCGAGTTTGAGGTCACTGAAGTCCTCTTCCTTGGGTATCTCATCTCTCCCCAAGGTTTTGCAATGGATCCCGCTAAGGTCCGTGCCATTCTGGAATGGGCACAACCTACGGATCTACAGGCTATTCAAAGGTTCCTCGGTTTCGCGAATTATTACAGACGTTTCGTTCAAGCTTTTTCTGTTCTGGTGACTCCCATCTCAGATCTCACCAAGAAAGGCGCAGATACCTGCAATTGGCCTCCTAAAGCTGTGGAATCTTTCAAAAATCTAAAAGTTGCCTTTACTACTGCCCCAATTCTCCGTCATCCCAATCCTGATCGTCCTTTCATTGTGGAAGTGGATGCCTCTGACGTTGGGGCTGGTGCGGTTCTTTCTCAATTTGATCATTCGGACAACCGTCTTCATCCTTGTGCATACATGTCCAAGAAATTTTCTTCAGCCGAAAAGAATTACGACATTGGCAATCGTGAACTTCTTGCCATCAAGTTAGCCTTCGAGGAGTGGAGGCACTGGTTGGAAGGGGCTAATCATAACATCACCGTGATCACTGACCACAAAAACCTAGCATTCATCGAATCTGCTAAAAGACTCAACCCTCGCCAAGCCCGCTGGGCTTTATTTTTCACTCGTTTTTCTTTTACCATCACATACCGTCCAGGATCTCTGAATCGGCGGGCAGATGCCCTCTCCAGGTCCTTCTTATCTGAAGGAATGTCTTCCTCGTCTCCTCTGCCAATCATCCAACCTACCTCCATTATTGCCGGATTCACTCAAGATCTCCAATCTCAACTTATGCAAGTTCAACATTTAAGTCCCAAACATAAGCCTCCAAATCGTTTATTTGTTCCTGCTCCTCTCAGGATTAAAGTTCTTCAAGAATGTCACTCTTCTAAGTCTGCCGGTCATTTTGGGGTTCAAAGAACCTTATCGTTGCTCTCCAGATCTGTCTGGTGGCCCGCTATCTCCAAGGATGTCAGGGACTTTGTTACTACTTGTACCGTTTGTGCCCAGAATAAAACCCCCAGATGTTCTCAGATTGGTCCCCTCCTCCCCTTATCCGTTCCCACTCGTCCATGGACTCATTTGGCAATGGATTTCATTACTGACCTTCCTAAATCCTCAGGTTTTACCACCATTTGGGTCGTTATTGATAGATTTTCTAAAATGGCACATTTTATTCCGCTGTCCGGGCTACCTTCTGCCAAAATTTTGGCAGATCTTTTTGTCAAACACATCTTTAGGTTGCATGGCTTGCCTATGGACATTGTTTCTGATAGGGGTTCGCAATTTGTGGCTAAGTTCTGGAGGTCTGTCTGTAGTGCTTTGCGCATCAAGCTCAGTTTTTCTTCAGGTTACCACCCTCAATCTAATGGCCAGACTGAAAGGGTTAATCAGGTCCTTGAGCAATACTTGCGCTGCTTCTCTTCTTACTCTCAAAAAAATTGGGCAGATAATATTCCTCTGGCTGAGTTTGCTTACAACAACTCTACTCACTCTGCCACTAAAATCTCTCCTTTTTTTTGTCTTGCTGGTTTTCACCCTCGAGCCACTTCATTGCTCTCTCCCGAAATACCCTCTGATTCTGATGTTGTTCCTTTCACTAATCGTATCAGAATCATTTGGAAGAAAGTCAACAGAGCACTCATTAAAGCTGCCCTTGTGTCTAAAACCAGGGTCGATCAGCATCGCAGTCCTTGTCATTTCAGAGTAGGTAACAGAGTTTGGCTTTCTACAAAAAATATTAGACTGCGCCAAGCCTCATCAAAGTTAGGACCCCGCTTTATCGGTCCCTTTGTCATTACTCACAAAATTAACCCAGTTGCTTTCCGCCTTAAACTACCCTCCTCTATGCGTATCCCTAATACCTTCCATTCTTCTCTCCTGAAACCCTTTAGGGAGTCGAGAAAGTTCAAGAGCAGATCCATCTCCAGACCAGCACCGGTGCTAGTTAATGGCAGAGAAGAATTTGTTGTTGAGGAAATCCTGGATTCCAAATGGGTACGTGGTAGATTAATGTATTTAGTTCATTGGCAGGGGTATGGCCCAGAAGAGCGCCAATGGGTGCCAGACAAAAATCTTCATGCAGAAAAGATTATTCAGGATTTCCATACCAGATTTCCCAAAAAACCCAGTGCTAGGGGTCCTTTAACCCCTCGGGGGGGGGGGGTAATGTCACAGTCCGGCGCCTTGCTTCACACTTACCTTGTCCTGAAGTCAGGACAGGGCTGCAGCCTTTTTCCTCCGGTCCCTCGGCGCTGTGCTCTCTCCGTTGTGCAGGCCCCGTTCTGCGCGCCTCCCCTCCCCGCTCTGAGCGCTCGTTGCCTAGGAGACCTGACGCGCATTCTCCTCGGCTGTCGGGTTGGCGTCGGGACGTTGCCTAGCGCCCTGACGTCAGCCCATGGATTCCTATGGCGTCTTCCTTCCCGCTTTGGTTCCTGCCCGCTGCCCATTGGTTCCTGGTAGGTTTATAAGGCTCTCTGACGGTAGTAGCAGGCGCCGGTTATAGTTTCTTGTGCTTTAGCCTGCTCCTTCTTGCCTTGTGCCTCTCTTCCTGTATTTTCATCTGATTACTGAGTGTCCCGTATTTTGCCTCCCTGGTTCCTCTTTGTTCCCCATTGTTTGCTCTCCCTGCTCTCTACCTTATTGTATTTTCCTCTGTGTCATTATCCTTCTCTTCCCCTGGTTGATTGTAATTGTATCCCTCTGGGATTTTGCTGTCTGAGTGCGTGAGAGAGTCTCCTTGTCAGTCTTGTTTGTGGTGTCCAGTCCAGGTTTTCCCAGTCTTGTTTGTTATTTGTTTTTTGGAGTTAGTTAAGTCCAGTTCCTTCTGGTACTTCTGTTCCCGCTCGTTCCTTTTCTCTATCTCCCATTCCCTCTTGATCCTGCCTTTATTAACCATTTCCTCTCCCGAGCATTCTCTACAGGGCCGTATCCTGACGGGTTCCTACCAGCTCCAGACTATCCCCACCATCAGGGGCCCTAGCGAACACTCGGTCCGACTTCAGGCTCTACGCCCTGGTGAGTTGCTCGTATTTCTTTACCTTACCCTGTGGTCACCCCGGTCCGCTACCAAGGTAACCCGGGGTACCATAACACTGGGACAGAGCCTCCATGAAAAGGACAAAGATGAGAGGGGAGAAAAGGCAACCTTGTTGAGTTCCTTTACTTATCTGGAAGGCATCTGCGAGACCTCCATTTATCCTAATCTGAGTTGAAGGTGACTGATACAATGCTAGAATCTGGTGTAAGCATAGAGGGCCTAGCCCTAAATGCTCCAAGATCCCTTTGAGGAAGCCAGTCTACCTTATCAAAAGCCTTCTCTGCGTCTGTGGACAAGGGTTTCTGGGCTTTCGGAAGTTACCTGTGGGATAATGCTAATGAGTTTTGTGGTATTTCAAGCTTCATGCCGCAGGACAAACCCCACTTGGTCATTATGGATCAGCTCAGGAAGGAGTTGCTTTAGTCTGTTAGCCAATAATTTTGCATATAAGACACACAGGGATTGGTCCTTATCCTCTTTGGGGCTGATCCTGAACTATGGCCGCCGAAGTGGTTACGGCGTCCGTATGCATAAGATCAGCAGTTTTGCCGATCTGCGCATGCGCCGGGCAGATGTTGCCCGGCGTAGTTAGGGAAACCAATTCATTAGGATTGGGCGTCCCTAACTGCTGTGTAGTTACAGTTGAGGGAGCGTTCCTCGCCATACCTACGCAACAGTTACGGAAGGAAGGCGGGGGGAGGAAAGGAAATGAGGGCAAGTTTTAGCGATATCCGCGTCCACACGATGCACCCGGCCACTGCTATCTGTATTTGAAGGAACATAGGCCCGTGCCTTCTCTGCTCGCAGAGTTATATCTAACATGCAACTGGGTTTATTCCCCCACTGATGGTATTTTGTCTTATACCTGCGGACCGCCACTTTGGTTTGAAAGTTAAGAGTTCGCCAAGAGCCTTACGGCACTAGACAGTGTTTGTTTATGTAGAGATTCCAAGATAAAAATCTTCTGGAGGAGCTTGTCCCGCACAGCCTCTCTTTGTTTCTTAAGGTGCGAGCACAGTCTGATGCAATGGCCACGGATGACACATTTGTGCACTTCCCAAAGGGAGATCTTGAAATATCACCCATGTCATTAAATGTAGTGTAGTCTGCCAAGGCCTGTTCCAATTGTGTTAGAGTTGGATAGATAGATAGATAGATAGATAGATAGATAGATAGATAGATAGATAGATAGATAGATAGAGGTGGTCTTTCTATGTGATACTACCAATTTGATCATCAAGGAGGTTGTATAGATAGGAGTGATCAAGGAGAATATAGTCTAATCTGAAGTAATGTTGGTACACGTGGGAGAAGAATGTGAAGTCTGTGTCAGAGGGCTGGAGAATTTTCCAGGTGTCCACCAGTCGATGGGTGTGAAGAGATCTCCTTACCCTTCTTGCGTTGCGAAGGGATGTGGATGGCGCACCTGATGTAGAGTTTACCCATGGGTCCAGTGTCTAGTTGAGGTCACTTCCAACTATGAGGACTCCTTCCTGGTGTGATTCAACCTCCTTGAGTGTTCTGGCCAGGAAAGCAGATTGGTTAGTGTTTGGAACATATAGATTGATTGAATTTGATTTGATTGATTGAACACTTCTCCCATCTTCCAGCGCAATTGAAGAAAGAGAAGTATGGATACGGTTAGAAAATAATACTACACCTCTGGCTTTACAATTCAAATAATTGTTATAAAAGGAGATGGGATAGTGTTGGTTCTTTAAAAGAGGTGTATTGGGGCCTTTAAAGTAAAAAGGCAACATACATTTTTTCCTGGTGGAGGGTACGGAATAGATTGGAGCACTTCTCAGGAATGTAAAATAAATTAAACAAGGTAAAATAAGCGCCTAGAGTACATAGGGCAAATCACTGCAATTATTACACTGTATATACAGTACACAGAATAAATGTCCAGACCTTTCTTTGAAGTATTCTTCTTTAAAAGTCTGTAAGAACACTGTCCTCAGGATCCAATTATTTCTATAAATTCTTCTCCTTTTTTCTAGACGCCTATGGGACTCCTCTCCATATATTCATCATAGAAGAAAATAGCATACAATAGTGAAGTACGTTTAAAAACGGATTTTCCTCCTATAGATTATTGAACTCACAATTTTTTATCTTGACCACATAGCTTATCATAAATTTATCTTCACAGCCGCGGAACCTCTTCCACCTCCGTCTCCCCTCCTCTCCACACAGCAAGGAACGGGAAAAACAGAAAGAGACACAGAGATCCTAGTGCAATATGTTGACTGCAAAAGAAAACCCTATCTGGATGGTATTGCACTCACCCACTTTTCCTCCTGTAGTAAGGCGTACAATAAAGATTCCTTTTGTCCTCACGTGTCCTTATTTCTTCTCTTTCCTACTTACTCCTCCTCATCCGATATCAGAGCCCAGGGAAAGAAAGAAAACACAGGGACCCTAGTGCAGTATATCAACTACAGACATAGAAAACTCCATGGGTGGTATTGCACTCACCAAGAACTCCTCTTGTGTCTAGGTGTATAACAATAAAGATCTTTTCTTGGTCAAAAACGATTTTCTCCAATGTCTTTATTTCTTTCACATCAACTTAAAAAAACTTCACAATGAATCTTCAGACAAAAAACTTGATTATCTTGGTTCACCCGTTAGGGGAAGCTCAGGTGAGTACTCAGGGTCAAGCACGCTAACTTTATGGGCCCTTAGTATACCGTGCTGTCCGCAATTCACTCACCCGACTCGTACTCCCGCTGGATAGAACCGAATGCCGCTACCCACAATCCTACGCGTTTCAACAGAACGTCTTTCTCAAGGTCTCAGGAATATTCAGACCCTTTAGGTTAAGGGATAGCAATTTAAGGTTGGTATGCGTAGAAGCCATCATGTGTGCTTGAAGGGGGGTAGCAGAGCGAGTTACTCCAAGGTGGATTTAAAGTTAAGTAGAAATGGTGCCATTAGAGTGTAACCAAGGAGGGGGAGAAACATGAGGAAGGGGCTTAGAGGAATCACCTGTCAGGACTGACAGAAAGACATCAGGAATATACATTTGAACATTATTCTCTGCGTTTTATTTTACAGATAGAATGGTATAGTTTGTTACTGGTTTATGGCAGTGTTGCTGGGGCATTTTCTTTCCATTGTTTCCGTTGCTAGCATAAGGGCTGTTGTTCTATCTGCTTTTTTACCTATCTCATCTATTACAACGTTACAACGCTCCCTCGTTTTGGCTTTTTGTTACTAGCGTTCAAGTTTGACTTGTGGCAATATATATCGATACATAGTCATCAGTGTACAACCATCGTTTGCAGAATTCTTTTTTCCCAGCAGTTTACATTGGTGCACAGGGTTCTGTGCTCATTCGACGCATACAGACTCCGGATTATACCATTTATATTCCTCTATTTATGGCACATGGATCAATGGACCGTATTCAGAGAACCGTATTTGCGAGAAGTTCCCTGCGTATTTTTACAATCCAATGAACTGCGCATAATAACAAAATTTACACAATCTACGTTGATTTTACGCACGGAAGTCCATTAGGCACGGACTTATGAATCACACGTATCCGTATGAAGGGGCGTGTTTATAATCCGTCCGGTGAAAGATGCGTGTAAGTGGATGGGGGGAGGCATTTAAATGACCATTTGAGGGCGAGGTGAGGGCACGGTTACATAGATACGCACGTACGGCGTCAATATACATTCGGAAATGCACACTGAAGTATACGTGTGGGTCGAGGCACTCGTAAGTCACCTACAACCCGTGCCTGTGAGGGGAGTGTCATGGGTGTTGCCTTGTAACAGCCGGGCGTATAATTGCGTACTTTAAAGAAACGGATCTCTGAATACAGCCCAATATGCCTAATTTCTACAGGTAACGCATTACCCATCAACATTGATATAGAGCTCTGTAAACTTTATATTCAACGACATTAACTATCAATGATCAGTTTTACAACTATAGAATATCGGCTTGAAGTGATTAGTCTTATCATTTGTTTACATTGTTATTTCACTATATATACCTATGGACAAGAATTTATAGTAGATACTCTATAAGATTATAGTATGATCGTGATTTTTATTGTGTTTTAATGAATTGATAACTTGATAAATTGTAACTTACTAACTTCAGGTTTCAAGGAGTCTATTTATCAAATTTATTTATAATTTTTTTTTTCTATATTTTGGTGCTATAGTCTCATTTAAATATATTGTATTACAAATAATAAAGAGGCAGACATGGAGGCTGGAAATAATAATAAGCAGACATGGAGGCTGGACAACTAAAGTTGCAGGTATGGAGGCTGAACATATAAACAGGTGCAGACATATGGAGGCTGGACAAATAATAAGGGGCAGACATATAGATGGATGGCTGAATTAATAAAAGGGGCAGGCACTAGACCCACTATCTTGGCGGTGCAAGACACACCCCTCTACCATGCCATGAAATTTTGTCCATCTTTCCAATTTTGAAATGTTGGGAGGTATCATTGGGCCTGATCCAGACCTACGACCGCAATCGCACGCGAGCGTAGCGTACGTGCGCCCGGGCGTATAAACTTTCACGCCCATAACACTCCCATTGAATGTACCTGCTTACGGCGGCTGAACCCTACCCTAAGATTTTCCAGCGTACGTGTGAATTTTCATACCGATACGCTGGTCGTAGTGGGCTTAGCACGCCCATACTGTACATTTAAATGGCTATCCCCGCCTCTGTGTAGTAACTCGAGCGTCCAGACTATCGTCGTACAAAACGCACGCCCCTTGAGCGAAAAATACGCTGAAAATATGCTCGCTGTTCGCTCATGTCCTTCGGTCGACCGGAAGTTGTCATACTGCACATGCGTAGTGCGGTTTTTTTTCACGAATTTTCGATTGCGATCGGCGTACGATCGCTTGCGGTCGTAGGTCTGGATCAGGCCCATTGTCTCTGCTTACTCGCACTCATAGAAGCTACCACTGGGGCCACAACCTGCAAAGCCTGTCCACACTATTAGGTGCTCCAATGAACACTATATTGCTCTCAACAGAAAACTTTGGACAGATCCCAGAAAGGGAGGTGCACGAGATGTCCACTGTTCTAAAATCACTTTTTTCGCTATGGTGACAATTAATGTCAGAATTGGAATGATTTCAGACTTTTGAGTACCCAAATCCCAGTTACTGAAATTAACAATAAGCATAGCTAAAGGATCTCTCTGTACTTGTAAGTTAAATGTACGGTTGATAAATTGAGTTAGTTTATTCCAAAATGTTACTATGTTTGGAAATGTCCAAAAATTGTGTAAAAAAGTAGCTTTGGGTTGTTTACATTTAAAACAATGACCAGTGTCAGTAGTCACCATATATTGTCTTTGTATAGGTGCAATGTACATTCTATGAATAACTTTAAAATGGACTTCTTGCAACTGGGCAGAGAAAAGGGTTTTCATAATTCGTTCATGATGTTTTAATAAGATCTTTGTGGGAACTAAGTGCAGGATATCTTTTTCCCATTTATTAAGTGAGGTTTTCCAGATCTTCTCCGTAGAGACTGTTAATTGATCCCTTTGCAGGAATCTAGTCCTATATGTATTAGATTTGGCAAACTGTATGAGATCCATCAGACTATTGGACTATTGCGTATCATTTAGTGCTTTAGGCAGAGTTTGCGCATAGTGGCGCAGTTGTAAAAACATAAAGAAATGGGAATTGGGTAAATTAAACTTATCCTTGAGCATCTGAAAAGATACCAATTTTCCACCCGGATCAAACACATCCCATATAGAAAGGATCCCTTTGTGTTCCCACAGGGTAAAGTTTGAGTTTTCTAAGCTTGGTGGAAATGCTGGATTACCACAACTGGGAGCATAGAGAGAGCTTAATGGGTTACGTTTATATTTGGAATTTACCTGGATCCAGGATAGGTAAGTATCGTGAAATAAAACATTTGACATACATTGCTGGGGGATGAGTTTTCGTGGAGTCAATAAAAGTGCAGCAGGGGAGTAGGGATACAATAGAGCTTCCTCCAGGTGTAAATTAGTATACACTTCCCTCCTTAACCTCCAGTCAATAATATAACAAAATAATATTGCGTTGGCCCTTTGGCAATTTTAATTTTGCAAATTTTGCCCTTGGTTTTTTATGTTGCCACAAAAATTTAGAAAAAATGCCATCACAACTTATTTTATCCGATTTGGAGAGGCCAAAAGGCAACATCTGAATAACATACGAAAGCTTGGGAAAAATTATGCTCTTAAGAACAGCTGCCCTACCCAAAAGAGAGAGGGGCAAGTTTTTCCAATTATTAATTTTTTTAGAAATTTCTTTTAACACAGGAGTATAGTTGTGATTATATAATTACTTTAATGACGACGTAATTTAGACCCCTGGATATTTAAGAGAATGATTAGAAATAAAAAAATTAGATATGGCCGATGTCACTGTGTGGAGTTTATTTGTGTCTGTCAGAGGCATTATTTCAGATTTTTGTAGGTTTACCCTATATCCTGCAAAAGTACCAAACTGGGTAATAATTGAAACTATGGCTGGAAGGGAAACCGAGCAGTTTGACACAAATAGCAACATATCGTCGGCAAATAATGCCAGTTTAACTGTTTGATTATCTATAGTGATACCTTGAAATTCTTTTTCCTGGCGCAGGGTTATAGCTAGAGGTTCTAAGGCTAAAGCAAATAAGAGAGGTGACAGTGGACACCCTTGTCGGATGCCTCGCTCTATTTCAAAAGGATCAGAAAGATAGCCATTACAGCACACCTGAGTTAACGGGGATGAATAAAGAATAAATAATCGCTGAGTAAATCTTTCTGGGAAACCGAACTTTTGCATACTTTCAAAAAGGTGATCCCAGGTCACCAGGTCAAACACCTTCTCAGCATCAAGCGAAAGCAGAAGATTGAGACCCAAACTGCCAGGCTATTGTTCCAAATTTTGCATTATTGACGGTAAGATTTGTTTGACCCAAGCTGCTAGAATCTTGGTAAATAACTTATAATCAGTATTAAGGAGAGATATTGGTCTATATGAGCCTGGCTGTTCCGTGTCCCTGCCTGGCTTCGGGATCACCTTAATGATAGCTGAATTAAAATACAATGGGATACAACGATTTTCTATGATATAATTAAATACAAGTTTCAAGGGTTCAGTTATCTCTGTGATTAGCAATTTAAAAAATTCCCCATTAAACCCATCTGGCCCTGGAGCTTTAAGTGCTTTGAGTTTTTTTTATGGCTTGTTCGATCTCTTTGGTTGTAATGGGAGCTGAAAGGAGACTACTATATTGCTGACTTATTTGTGGGATTGTTAGATTAGCCCAAAATTTTTGTTTTTCTGGATCATTAGTTATGTCTCTAGAGTAAAGCTGACAATAAAAATCTCTAAGCAGTAATGCTAGGACTTCTGTACATATGATATTAACTCGCCTCTAAGTACAACTTTGGCAGTCTGTTAAAATAATAAGGGATTATCTTTATGTTGCGCATTAGCAAAAGCAAAAGATGACAAAGTTGCTTTTAGCATGTCCCGAAATTTTAGTGAGTTTACCAAGTCAAAAACAAGAATTCCAAATAGGAATAACCCCAGCGCTTTTAAAATAAAAAATATAAAATATAATATTCACCTATGTGAAAACATATGCATACACCGAGCAGCAAAAGTAAAATATCAAATGCGATTTATTAGTATATTAATATGGAAGTCCTAAAGGGACTATAACCACACAACACAACACATAAACAATAGATAAAAACAATCAAAGTGTGTGCCAGCAGCTGTATTGATATGGCATGTATGAGCAGGGGAGTGGGGATTGTATCGATGTTAATTCTGCAATTCAATAGATATTTGCAGCGTTGTGTGGCTGCATGCTTCCGTTATGCAATTGCCGATGATTTCTCAATAAAGCCACCAAACAGCATAAAGCTGTAATGATCAACAAGTCCAGTACTATTCCTCAGATTCCGTACATGGAAAGTTTAAATCAGCTGATAGGTGCTTGATAATTGTACAGGGCTAATCACGGAACCTAGCCACTTTGTAACCTCCAAGGTAGGAAGTGTTCCCAAACGATACAATGTGTCGGTTAAACACCCCTTGCAAACTGTGACAGTTAGCAATGCTCTCTATTGGTAATCTGCCACAGTATCACTCACTGCTCCGGTACTGTCAGTTCTCTCAGCGGTCCAGGGACGGATAGATGAAATCCTTCCTCACACTCTCTCACCGGTGGCCACCCGGGATAATGTTATGGAGGACCGAAGACCGCAACACCTCCGGAGCGTTTGATACTCAGCTGCTTCTTTTGCACACTCGTGGTAATCTGAGTTTACCAAGTGTACAGGAAATCTCTAAGATCTATAATTCCCCTTATCTATGATGAGGGAGTGTGTGACCCAAACCAGAGCATGGTTGGATATGCTAATCGGTTCAATATATGTTTTGGTGACCCTGGGTAGAAGGGAGTTTGAGAGAAGAAGGTAATCTATATGAGATAGCGTATTGTGTGCAGGTGAGAGGCAGGTATAATTACGATCCATAGGGTGCCAAACCCTCCAAACATCCAAGAACTGTAATTGTTGTGTGAGTGTTTTAATTCCAAATTTAGGGTTTCAGGCGGTTCGTCTGTCTAAAATGGCAAACGCAACGATATTAAAATCCCCGCCCACTATGATCTGTGAGTCACTATGGGGGAGTAATTTCATCAGAATATTTAGAAAAAACTGTTTGTTATAGATATTTGGGCCATATAAGTTACAAATAGTATATTGCGATTTTTCTATTGTAACTTCAGTTATAGTATATCTTCCTTCTATATCTACCACATTTGAGTGCATTTCTGTGGCCAGTTGTTTATTAACTAACGTAACTACTCCCCTTGCTTTAGAGTTAAAGGAAGCAGATGACAAAACTTACAATTTTGTAATTTTATCTTCTTTTAGATGTGTTTCCTGTAGAAGAGCAATTTGGATTTTAAGTTTTTAAAGATACAGATAGATTTTTTTCCTTTTTTACTGGCGAGTGTATGCCGCCTACATTCCAAGTACAAATCTTAATATCCGCCATCACTATACATTTCTGTCAGCCCATTGAAGCGCCTTAAACCAGTAAAATGCGTCGATTGACACACAACTGTAGAAGTGCAAAGAATGTAATCCGATTACAAGCATGACATGGGGTAAATTATAAACGGGATCAAAAGGGGGGGGATCTAATAACATTCTAGTAATTCAACCACTAAAGCACTTGGCTTCAGTGAATCAATATAGCATTCTAGAACTTCCGAACTAAATATCTAAATTAACTTTAAAGCTTAAAGTTTCAGGTCTCCTTGCAGAACCCGGCAGGCTTAAACAGGTAAAAAACAATTATTAGCGCTAGCATATGAACATTATCAAATAAACCCAACATTTGGAACGTCTATTCATTTACACATATCTGATAGGAATACAATATGGATATGACTATCACATATACTAAGGTACCCATGAGTGAATATCAAGTATTTTTGAAGGTTTTTTTTTTTATGATTACACTCTATCAAAGGTACTTTATCAAAGAAAATATACGAAGCATAGTAACTTAACAAGAATTATGAGGATACCGGATAAAGTCTCATCCACGATTGGAAGATCTGCGGAATGAAAAGCTTCCATATTAAAATCATAAGCGAATAGTTGAGGAAAAAATTTCCAGCAGTTTGAGTCAATCCTGTCAAGCAGCAAATAAGGCAAGACATCCAACTGAGAGATGATCTATTGATGAGTCAGGTCCTTTTATCTTCTGGAGGGATGAAGGTCTCTGGATTTCTCCAGGGCTGCGCATGGTGAGAGTGTATTCCATTGCAGAGCGCTCTTCATGCAAATACGCATCAGCATCTTCCGGGGTCATAAAGTCTTTCCCATCGATTTCCCATCAAATATACGTAGTCTCGCTGGGTAAAGCAGGGCAAATTTTCACTGTTTCTGAATTAGCTGGGTACATATCTTGGAAAATCCTCTGCAGGCTCTGGTAACCTCAGCGGAAAAGTCCTGGAATAACCGAAGGTGTTTATCTTCCCAGGTCAGCGTGTCTGTTTTCTTAGACGCCATCCACAGAGCTTTTTTATGAACATAATTCAAACATCTGAATATAACTGAATATAACTATTTTGAGCATCATCTCGCAGGGGGCCAAGGTGATGCGCTCTTTCTATAATCATGGATGCACATTCATCTTTAATTTGTAAAAACGATAGCAGGGTAGATGATAAAAATTACACCAGTGTTGGCCCTTTAATTGATTCCGGGAGTCCCACCAATCTGAGGTTAATACGCCAGGAGCAATTTTCTAAATCATCCACCTTATTCCACATATGATACTGATCTTTTTGCAGAGATGAAATTTTAGCTTGAAGTATGGGAATATCTTGAAATGAATCTCCTGCTACCTACTCTACATCAGCCAATCTCTGAGATAACTGTGATATCTGGCTCTTAATTTCTTGTAAAGTTTGGGTAAAAGTGGCAGCTTGTGCTTGCAATAGAGAAGTCATGGTCTCTTGGATTGCTTTGACTACATCTTTATAAGATATTGGTGAATGGAGATGTGTTGATGAGTCTCCTGCAGTGAGAAGTGCTGTGCCGTCAGAGTGCTCAGACACAGCAGGGGAGTTAGGTGTGCAGCCGTCCGCTATATTGGCTGAGACGTGTTTTCTCAGCCTTAGCTTTCTGCTGTTTAGGGGCATAGCGGGAGGAAAATGCTGTTTCATTAGGAAAGGATGGGGAGGATGATATATTTGTAGCGCTGTACTTGCGGTAACAGCGCTAATCAGCTGTGAGGGTACTGATCTGCCTGGTCTGCTACGGAGCGGTAGCCGCGTCCTCACAGCATGCCACCGGAACCGGAAGTCCTCATCTCTAGCGATTTAATAGCCAAATCAGCTTTCGTAAATCTGACATTTCAAAATCGGCAGTAAAAAATTGTAAACACTGGCGATTTTGACAATTTCAACTTTAGTAAATCTGGCCCCAGGCTCTGCACCGTGAGCAGTGTTAAAAGAACATAATGCATATCTGCCAAGTGTCCTGATTCCAGCGGGACAGTCCCGATTTCGCCTCACAACTTGTCCCGAGAGAACAGACTCTCAGGACAAAGTTGTTGTTTTTTTTGTTGTTTTTTTGCTTTTTTTTTAAACCTGTGCCACTCTATATGTGGCAGGGCTTTTCACTTAACAGAACAGGTAATACAGGGCTCCTAAGGGAGCCCTGTAATACCAAATCTGTTACTGTGAATGGCAGTAACCTAACCTATACAGTCACTGCAATTCAAGAAAAAAGATTTGGTCGTACAGGGCTCCCTTAGGTGCCCTGTATTACCTGTACTTCCGCACCATGTGACCACGGTTAGAGAGGGAGAGACATTGAGGGAGCGCCGCGGAGGAAGGGAGAAGATATCAAAAGGTAAGTAAAATAATTAATAAAGGGCATACATGGATGGCTGAACATAATAATAAGGTTTATATATGGATGGCTGAACATAATTATAAGGAGCATATATGGATGGCTGAACATAATTATAAGGGGCATATATGGATGGCTGGACATAATTATAAGGGGCAGATATGGATGGCTGGCAGTGGCAAACGCAGGATTTTTAAAGGGGGGTTTCCGAATTATTGTAATACATGTGTCGCTAGGACGGCGGGTGTAAGCGTAAGATCGCCTGAAAAGCCGATCTGCGCATGCGACGGGCAGATGTTGCCCGGCGTCGCTACGGCAACACCCGTTCTTGGATCGGGCGTCCGTAGCAGCGCCGTAGAGACGCTGGAGGGGACGTCCCCCAGCGTCCCTACGTTCAAGTTAGTGTTGGTGGGCGGGGGGAGCTAGTTAAATGAGAATGGGAGGGTGGGCTAAGCGGCCATACGCTCCTGTGCGAGCGTATGGCCCCTTCCTTACGCCAGCTGAAGTTAGGGTAGCCTTCAGGTAG
>WWET01000679.1:478295-500719 GCA_011038615.1 Limnodynastes dumerilii | reverse complement strand
ATCTGCACAGACATGATATTGAAAACCAAATGACTATTAGTTGTGCAAGGGAAGAGATATAGATAGAGAAGAGCAATGGACTAAGACTGAGCCTTGTGGTACACCAACAGATAGTGGAAGGGCAGGAGAGGTAGATCCAGAAAAGCGAACACTGAAGGATCTATTAGAGAGGTAGGATGTGAACCAGGAAAGGACAGATATATAGGGATTGTAACATTTGTATGAAAAGAGAGTGGTCAACAGTGTCAAAAGCAGCAGAAAGATCCAGGAGAATTAGGAGTAGGGACTTTTAGATTTAGCAGTGAATAAATCATGGACCACCTCTGTCAGTGCAGTTTTGGTGGAGTTTTGAGAATGAAATCCTGACTGAAGAGCATCTAGAAAATGGTGTACAGAAAAGGGAAGTGAGGCAAATGTAAGCAAAAGTCTTTAAAGCAGCTTTGAGGAGCATGGGAGCTGGAAAATGGGACAATTTGAGGGCGAGTTTTTGTTTTTTTTCAGAATTGGAGTAATCAGTGCATGCTTAAGTAAAGAGTGGAAGATACCAATTGCAAAAGGGAGATTGCAGATTTTAGTTAAGGTTGGATTAAGCACAGAAGGTAGACTTCAATCAACTGATAAAGAGTACAGGTAGTAGAGTAGGAAGAGAAGAAAAACAGCAGATTCTTCCTCTTAATTTTTGAGATGTAATGAAGACAGTGCCAGAGGGTGGAGGACGTGTGTTTGATAGTATGTTAGTAGATAAGGAGTAGGAGGATAATTCCATTCTCATCTTGTCTTTAAAGTACATTGCAAGATCGAGGAGCGTTGATGGTGGTTGGTGGATTGTGCACAGAGGGCTTCAGTAGGGAATTAAATGTACGAAAGACGTTTGGGATTAGAACCCTGAATAGAAATGAGAGATTTAAAGTAGGATTGTTTGGCATTGTAAAAAGCAAAACAAAAGTATCCTGAGATATTGGAGTAAGACATTTTTTTTTTTTTTTTAAAAAATTTTTTTTTTTTTTTTTTTTTTAGGTGCACACAAACGCAATACAAAATATTATAGGGATTAAAGTTTATCACTATCAAATATGTCCGGATATATATATAAATCAGAGACTGGAGATAGAAATTGTTGCACAGATTGATAAGGTTGGTTAAAATGAATGGCATTAAGATTTCTACAGGTGTGAGAAGGAGTTGCAGGATTATACAGTATAGAGTTAGACTTAGTGTGGGAGAGTTTGCAGATAATAAGGTGATTGTCAGAGATGGTGAGTAGAGGTATTAAGATCAGCAACCAAGCAAAGTTTAGAAAACACAAGATCAATGCAATTACCATCCTTATGTATATAAGAAAAGCTTAGATGCATCAGAAGCAGCATTGCTAATAAGAAAAGCCTAGGATAATGGTTAGTAAATTAGAAGATAAGACATGAGGTAGCCACGCAGTGAAGTGCTGATGAAATTGTTGGAAAGATCCATGGGGGGGGGGAATGTAATGGATCACTGCTAATACTAATACAATGGATCACTGCTACACACAGAGGGAAAGGAGTTAAGATTCGTACAGAATGTAATTCAATGGATGTAAAAGTAAGTGAAGGGACATTGGGTGGGACTGTGAATATGCAATTTTGGGAGAGTCAGGTGATATGTTTGACATTACCCAGAATGCTGTAGCGTCCAGAGTTTGAATGATTTGTGTGAGAGATGAGGGCAAAATAATATCTATATTTAAAGTTAGACATATGAATACTTACCATTAATTACAGGGGTAAAAACTGCTATTCCTGCAAAATTTGGGTCAGACACTGTTTTATCCAAAATCAATCCCCCAATGCTGCCAAAAAGTAGAGAAAATGAAAAGTAAATTTGAAGCCACATGTCATTCAGGTTTACAACATTAATATACACTTTTTGTAAAGGTTTTAAAATGGTGGGGGGTGCTTTTACAGATTACATAAGCAAATAAAATCCAAGGAATACCGTATTTCCCCATGTATAACACGCACCCCGTTTTTGGAGCCTGAATTAAAATAAAAAAAATTTTTTAATGTATTTTTTAACTATTATTTTTAGCATTATATAATTAAAAGTTGGGTGCATCTTATACAGGGGATCAGGGGATGTAACACTGAACTTACCTTTTCTGTCCCTCCGGCGCTGCACATAGACGTTGCGTGACCTAAGGTCACCTCAACGTCATTGTACAGCGCCCACCGCGAGGGAGACAGTCAGAGTCACAGCTGCATGGGAGAGAGCCTGAAACTGCCAGAGGGACAGTAAAGGCAAGTTCAGTGTTACATCCCCTGTATAAGACGCACCTGAATTTTAGACATATTTTTTGTCTAAAAAAAAGGTGCGTCTTATACATGGGGAAATACGGTATTTAAAACAATAATACCCCCAACATACTGTTACATAACTATATACAAATAAATACACACACGGAAGTTATTAGAGATGGTATGACATCTTATAATATCTGTAATTACAATTCTAGCCCTGATCTGCTTAACAATGCCTCCCGTACACACTGCTCTAATAAATCTTTACTGCAATGATATGTTTGGCCACAAGGTGACCTTATGCAGAAATATGAAGGTGAATCACTTCATTTTAGATCATGTGTCAGTACACTGAAATTTTCTACAGAATTGGCACCAAAATTAGGATCTCCTAATATCGATTTTAATGACGTTCAATAGAACATAAAATATATGAAATTACATAACACAAGGTACACCGTCAAATACCCCTGCATGTTACAGCAATAGTCTTCACCACATCCACACATTACAGGAATTGGATAGTAGCTGACAGGGAATGCTGTCTCAGAGTGACTGTTTCGGAGACTTAGGGATCTCTGATGGGGGTGAGCTCTCAATTTAAAAATACATGATATATGACCCAAAGTTGGGACTCTTATTAGAGTTAGGACTACCAAAATAGAGAAGCCTTTGTAAATGGCTGGTGGCTTAACATATCTGCAGATGTATGTAACCAATTCTGACTTTTATTTTAAAGATAGAATGCTATGGTTTGTTGCTGGGTGCTTGCAAGAGTGTCAGGCTTCTCTGTATTTGTGTAAACTCCCCTTACCTTGAGCGCCTGCATTACATTACATTATAAATTGATTTGAGCAACCACCAACCTGGATAGATATAATATACACACACACACACACGCCATCTCGAAAATGTAGTTTCCAAAATAGAGACAGTTGAAAGCTCCTTTTTGGCAGTCTCCATTTTCAAAAATAGCAACAATTCAAAAATGTTATCGTCAACACACTTACCCATTCATTCATTTGTAAACTGCCGCTGCAGACCCGTTGCACCGGACTGACAGATTAATAGGTTTTTATATAGAGCTTTACAGAGAATATTTTACAGTCACATCAGCCCCATTGGAGCTACATACTAAGGTTCCTACCAGCATGTTTTTGGAGTGTGGGAGGAAAACGAAGCAACCAAACCAGAGCATCTGGAGGAGAACATGCAAACTCCACACAGATTAGGCCTTGTCTGGGAATCGAACTAATGATCTTAGCACTGTGAGACACAAGTTCTACTCAGAGCCTCCATGCTGCTCGCTCTACAAGTAGTAGTAGTCTATAGGGAGTCTTCGGGTTAGGCTGCGGATAAGGGAGGGTTAGGATAAGAGTTCACTGCTGTATCTTACGGAAAAAAAAGGCCATTTTCAGCAGCGACTCATACCCAAATTTATGAATAGGAAATAAATATTTTTACAGAAACACACCATCACAAAATAATATACATACAACAAAATATATCTGATGGGGATATTCCTGTAAAGTACAAAGACTGTCCTACAAACAGATAATTTCCCCCCCCAGAGAGTAGTAACAGGTGCCCACTTACCTGCTAATAGCCATTGCAATTATAACAGGTTCCCATCCAGATGCCAGAACCTCTCTTGTAGTTGGGTTTTTGTGTGCAATAATAAACCACACTGGCAGAAGAGATATGAACAGCACGCAGACAATTGGGCTAACATACACATTGGTTTCTGCAGTAGAGAGAAGATCGTGCAATTTAAATATTTGATAGTTTACAATCGGCTTTCAAGTGTTTGCAAGAAATCTTATAGGTGTAACACCAACCTGTAGCATGCTCTGTTAATGTCATTATAAAAGGGGTTCTAAAGCTCAAATTACCATCTGATGACACTACCACCACAAGCAACATCTCTTCATATGTCCTGTGATTCAGCACTGAATCAAATAGTCCATATTAAGGGTGTTCAACTGCACATTAGCATCTCTAATTCAGTGTAACTTTTAATGTGAGAAAACTTAGCTTACAGTCTGAAAACTCAGTCAGGCAGTTTTATTGGAGGCACATATGACAGTCCGTGTTGGATCTCCAGGTAGGTACAAAAAGGAAAATTATTCGAGTTCAACTAAGGGTGAGGAATGGGAACATATGCATTTAAGAGTTAATCTGGATGTGCAATACATGTTTTTCACACAAATATTGCGACTACCACCCAACAAACAAAAGGTTTTAAGGAATATGGACCATATTTACAATTAAGTGCAGAATCTACATGCGTATTTTTACGATCAGTTAAACTGCGCATGCCCAGAACACAGTTATAGGCACCGAAATCATGGCCGATTGATTCACAAACACGGACGTCTGACTTAGGAGTCAGACGTCAGACTTTGGATTTATGTACAGTATGGCGTTAGGACTGATTCACAAGCAGGAGTGCCTTGCACACAAGAACAGTTAAGGTAACCCTTGACTACTCGTCAGTTGACGAACCATATTGTTTAGTGTGAGGCCATGCGTTAACACTTATAGTAGAGGCCACACCTGCTGTGTTTTTAAATCAATAGATGTGTTTTTGAAAATGAAACAAATAAAGGTTCATTCTTAAAATCCTGTTCTGATTTTACATTTTGTGCAAGACTTTAACCTTAAGGTAGCTTTTTATTTTTTTTTTTTGTACACATTTAATTTATTTTTACCAAACCACCATTAGATTTATTTATTTAACTTCATTGGTTTTTAGTGTTAATCATATTTAAAATTTTACAATATTTATAAGACTCGATATGTAGTGTATCATAACTTCATGCAGTAAGCCTTTAAGTGTTTTGTTAGGTATGTCTTGATTTTTGGTATTTAAAGTTTTAGTTTAAATGCCATTTTTGTTTACATATGTTTAATAAGTGTACTTGCTGTTTCTAAAACAAAAAATTAACTTTTCAGAATCATAAATCAGAACATTTAATGTTATCTCTGAATAATAACCAATTTTAAGCAAATAAACGCATAGCCAATTCACAGCTAATTCAGCTAAAGTCAGCACATACTTAAATATAAAACCAGAATGGAAGCTGCTCAATCAATTTATTAAGTAAATGTTAAACAGGTGCATGAAAGGCAGGGGGTAACCTGCTAGCCACAGAAACAAAGGGAAAAATTACCTCAGCACACTGCACATACTTAAATATACACAGCAAAGACTTCCTTACGTAGCACTCCTGACACAGGGGGAGTGGTCAACTGGGTTTTTTCTTGATTGGTATTGCGGATTTCTCGTGTGTATATATCTGGGCAAGTTCGCAATTTTACTCTCAGTGAATCAGGGCCTATGTGGTTAGCGTTTATGTTTTATCAAGCAGAATAATTTCAGAAGTACATTAGACCGCTCGATTCAGAAAAGTCCTCAGAAAAGTCCTCATTTTACCAGTGTTCCAATGTCTATCAAAAAGTTAAGTGTATATGTGGTGCTAAAGATTCTTTTACTTCCTGCACTATGTAATAATGGGCATTAAGTCTGACTGTTGTGTGAATGCATAAATTGATATGCTTTTAGAGACTTTAAATCTTTGCTAAAATTGTTACTTATGTCACTTTGTGTTAAGTGTTATGTAGTGTGTACCTAGTTTAAGAAAACAAAATGTCTATCACACAGTAAGACATCTGGCTACTTACTCATCTCTGTGTACAGGCCGCAACTAATGCCAGACAGCAATGCCAATGTAACCAGATCTCCAAGACTTGCAGCAATAGGTGTTGCTACGTTATCTGGGTTAATACCAATTTTCTTAGAACCAATGATAACGCCAATCATCACAAGACCTGCCAAACAGAAAACCAAACTGAAGCACAAATACATAGGCAATATATAGATTCCTATTTCTATACAGAAAAAACCTGGAGACCAAAACAAAGGAGAAATTCAAAGGAACAAAGCTGAAATCTATTTTCTTACCCAGGACAAGGGAGGCAATGAATGCAGTGGAAACACTGCTCGCACATAATAACACAGCATGCTCCAAAACAAAATGGCCATCAGGGATCCAGCCAAAGATAACTGCTGCTATAGAGGCCAGGAAGCCCACTACAGTTGCTTGTACCTAAAAGAACAACATTATTAGAGTTTGTTAATGTTGCACGTGTACTATCCTCCAGTCCATAGTCTACAGTTTAGATATAATAAAGTCCAAATATGCATGATGATAATTACAGAAATGGATTTGCTCTTCAAGGAAAAACAAACAAGATTGAGAACTAACCAACCACTTTGTTCAGAAATCAATACTTATAGTCCACTATTTTACCAGGGGTCAGTCACATCTATGTTTGGCACATGTTGCAGTTTTAGCTTCACAATACGTTAAGAGCCAAAGGTTATATATGCCTGCCCTATATAATGTCCTCCCGATTTGTAAAGCTTTATTTACCTGTATCAATGCCATATTACCAATAATCATTGTCCATTTCTCCTTGGAAGTTTCCATTTGGCCTATGTTGGCCTAGAAGATAGAAAATCAATATTATAATACTCCTCTCACATTACTTTATGTATATATTAATATCCAACAATGGATACATGTTGTGCTTTGAAACTCTGATAAACGGTCAACATTGCATAATTACTAGAAATAACATTTGTGCAATCTCAAATGACCAAGTCACTGTGACCCAGATGAGGAACAAGGCAACATTTATTTTTTATTTTTTTAAACATTCCAAATAAACCAATAAACTGTTATAAGTATCTTTTAATCCTCGATGAACAATAGGCTGTTATAAGTATGCCTTTCAACACTAGATGGACAACAGTTAGTTCCTTGAAGTGACAATTCCCCCCCCCCCAACAGACAGAATATTCCTTTATTACATTTGTGGGAGAAAAGACCTACTTACATTTTCCTTATATGGCTGCCAAAATTTGATGCAGTGAACCAAGGCCTCCTTACACTGCTTTGCATTGAAAGGGTAATGGGGACAGAACTAGCTTAAATCATACTTTTGGGGTTTTATAACTTATTGAACGTAAGCTAACCTGCAGCCCTAAACCATAGCAACTGGTTCAGGGAGGACAACAGTCAGACAAGGGGCGTGCAGCTGCCATATCAGTCAGGAAGAAGTTCGAGGCGCCAATGGTACAAGTCTAGCGGTGGCTGCATAAACCCCCTACTACAGCACAGTGGGAGGAGCCAGTCAGTTACTGGCTGTAAGAAGGTAGCCCTATACCCCTGGTGTAGGCGATATATCGGGAAAAGTCATATCCCGTAGCAACCCAGCAGAACAGTAACCCGTTACAGACTGGTGGCAGAGGGATCTGTGTGTCCTGTCACTAAATATATATCTATAGATATATAGATGTATCTATAACTATAGATATCTAATATCTTTTTATTTTTATTTTTAGCCGAAGAGCACCAACAGTATGAGACCCAGATGTTCAGTAATACATTGTGCTGCAGAAGTCTAAAAACCTCCATTTCTAGTCACACTAGATCAGTCAGCTTTAAGAGATTATCCACAGTGTAAAACACCAGTGGGTGGTTTCCATTTTCAGGCTTCCAGGAAACTCAAGAACACTCACCGCAGTTGAGAGGCGAGACGCCAGCGTCATTTCTAGGTTACCTTTCAGGCCAAGCAAAGCAGGCACCAAGATAAAAACTTCTGTGACCTCTTTAAAGACTTGCCAGTGCTGCATGGAAGGGGGAAGAAAAAAAAAAAACAAAAAACACAAAAACAAACAGTTATTCAAGTTATCTGCTACAGGATAAATACCTCACATACTATATTTAAAATAAACAATATATAGGAAAAGCATATACTTTTATGCAGATATATACATACGAGAAAAGCATATGCTTCTATACATTTAAACCTATGTATGGGAGAAGCATACAAGTATGAGTCTGTATATAAATTTCAATGGGGAAGGGAGAAAGGAGACAAGGACCACACTAGTTCCAAAAAATTTGAATACAAAAGACAGTCATAATTATTTGGTTGGAAGAAGGTGCTACTCTCATGCTTAAGAAGGTAATTGTGGTTTAAAATAATCCAACACACAGACTCAAATGATCTGTGTTAGAAAAGGAAAAGCATTTTTGAGTGCACACTTATGTAGTACCTTTTAGTTAAACCACAGCGGGCAAAAGATATGTATAAAATACAACTTTTATTGACTGAATTTTAAAGAGAGGACAATCTAATAATAGCCTCTAGTTAGTAAAAAGAAACAACACCATAGACATGGTTTGAAAATGTTGCAATTAGCACAGCTGAAGAGACAAAACAGTATACATTAGCAGTTTGGTATATCAGCACAAGCGAATATAATAGCAATGAGTCTGTATATAGACACATATGCAGTACTAAAAAGTGCCACAGAAAACCCACAACGGCATTTGCTCAAGTTAAAGTTTAGGAAATCCCAGACACCAGGTTATCATTGTGACCTGGTGCCCAGGTTGAAACGAAGGAGCAACCTTTACCCTTGTGCAAGACAAGCTTCCAGCAGCACAATACCAATCCTTAAAAGCATTACACTGCAGGCAGCATCTCTCCCAGCAGTTACAGTGCAGTTAGGACAGGAACTGAGGAATAAACTGCTGGAATCACTCCTCTCCAGTCCTATTTATTCTGGCTTCTTGATAATGCATATACAAAGTTTATAAAAACCACTATTAACAGCATTTGAAATTAATGTGCATACAAGAAGAAATTTCATCTTTAGAAAGATTGGAGGCATAAAATTGTGATAGTTCTTTCTTACTGAAAGAAGTCCTGACTACAAAACACATTTTTCACATATACACAGAAAATGCCTTTTTACTAATGAAAGTCCACAGTTAAGAACTAAGGTAGTTTTGATTATTTACCAACTGCAGAGTATAATGCCCCTCACTATGTACATAAAACGTGCATATGTCATCTACAGAGTTAAAACCCAAAAAAACTGGCACAGCATGTTAAAATGCACTGACCTCACCACTTCCCCGACTTCAGAATGAAAGGGTATGTGCCAAAATAGAGGTTCAAGCACACAAATTAAAAAGCAGATTAATGTTGGTTTGGGGTCAGGAAAAAGAATTTATTGGCTACTGCGGGGGTTTTTTTTTTTGTTTTTTTTTAGGGTGTTTGAGATATAAACAGGACTATAATTACACGAACAATAAAAAACAAAAATACAAAACTCCTCTTGTCCACTAGCATTAGAAACACTTGTTCAGATGTGCTTTTACCAACCATTTCCGAATGCACTGCACTCTTCCCGTGACATGAACAGTGTAGGAAATTTTCCACACAAGTGTAAATACAATACAAAATTGTTCTGCCTGCCTTACTACTTATCAGTGATGGTTTTGCCATGGTTTGCCCAGTGCAAACTAACTCCTGAACATAGGAACTCAGTGAGTTTTAGGGAAGTGTTCCCAAAATTCTGAGTCTTTTCCTTTAGCAAGTGACCTTTACAGACCCTGAAATACAGAGCATATAGTAGATGGAAACATGGACAGGAAGCAGACGCACGTGTTCTAAAACAGGTCAGCTAATATCATATGGACATCCAGTTCTATCTGCCTGCCAGAGGTAACACTATCCACAAGCATTTCAACATGTGTTACATGATCAGAAGATAACCCCAATAGACTAGACTAGAACAATTTTACTGTGACTTCTACATAAAGTAAACCCACTGTCCTTGCATCTAGGAACATAGTAGCTAAAAAGAAAAAGCAAATACTCAAAAGACTATAAACCCACATATTTTGGAGGTTTTGATAGAAGGCTAAAAAGGACTTTAAAGTACAGGTTTACAGAATATTTTATTTTTTTTTAAAGAACATTTATATGCAGTATTAGGATAAAGTAGGAAAATATGCCTCCATAACAGCACTGAAATGGTTTCTGGTTAAGCTGAAACAGAGAACAGAGATGCAGTCCACAGGTTATTACCATACATGCATAAGCAGCACAAGTTTCTATAAAGAACACAAGCCAACTGTCCTTGTCGTGTCAGAGTACGACAGCAAGGGTCCGGTTTCACTCAGGGGTGGAGGGGAGTTACAAGAAGGCACAGCTCTGAAACAACTCATCCCCGGATAGCACTGTAAAGCGGTTGCCAATTATTCTCAGCCAGGATTAGGAAATGAAATGTACAAGTAGGACATTCATACAGACACAACCAGAGTATGAATTTGTACTTCTATAATTTGCATAAGTGCTTTACAATTTGCACCATTTATGTGAAAGCAAAAATGAAAGATAATCCACAATAGCTGATGTTTTTTCGTAACCTGAATCCAAAAGGCTATTTCAATTCCATCCTTTCTGCTTTGCAGTTGTACGTACACCATAAAAGACAAATACATTAGTAAACCAAAAGAAAATTATTGTGTGCAAGCTATATTAAGAAGACAAACAAAACACAGCTACAAAAAAAGAAAAATAAGAAAACAAAAATCATTAAAAGCGACCACAATAAAACGCAGACAAATAAAGTCTATACATCAGCTTCAATGATTTGTTTTTGTGTACGAGCAAAACCTAACATATATGGCCAATAAATAAGCCATCACTTGATTCTGGTACACATCACGGACCAGATTAACGGCTTTATGGAAACAGCTACTCTTCACAGGGACCCTGCCCTCACTTAACTTATTTGGGGCTGACCAAGAGCAGCGTTTCCATTTTTTTTTTTTTTTTAAATAGACGTTGCAAAAATGAGACCTGCGCATGCTCAGTTCGGGAGTGCGCACAGAAAGATGGGTGCAAGTGTACCCACCCGTCTGTGATCACATCCAACTGCACTGCAACTGTGGAATTCCACAAAATTTAAATGAGAAAAGGGGCGTTTTTCTAATTTAACTATTGCGTGCAGTGCAGTCCAGTGGCTGCTTAACAAGCCCTACGCTCACACCATCCCAGGGATGGTATAAGTGTAAGGAGCAGCTCATTGGAGCTGAAAAAAAAAANAAGTGGAGAAAAAAAAAAAAAAAAAAAAAAAGTGGAATTAGTAAAAAATAAAACCACAGTAAAAATAAAAAACGTTTAAAAAATAAACCCCTTCCCCTCGCCACAATAAGTAAAATAAATAAATTCCGTCCCCACAGGGTATGGTGATGCTTGTAGAACTACAAGCACCAGCATGCCCATAATTGCCAGGGCATGCTGGCGCTTAGAGAACCACAAGTATCAGCATTCCCTGCTATCCAGGGCCCGCTGCGCCATATACATGCCCCCGTAATAAAAATCAATATAGTTAAATCAATACAGTGTCCACATAAAAATTCCACAGAAATGCCCAAAAGCACCTAATTTTTTTTTTTTATAAAAACATACTTATCTGCTCTGATGGGGGTCCAGTCTCGTAAACAAGATGGGCAAAAAAAAAAAAAATGTAATGTTACGGGCCCCCGGGGCTAATGACAGTTTTACTGTCAATGGGGTATATTTATACCCTTTGGGCAGTGTCAGAATTATCGTGAGAAGTCAGGGAAGTGGTGAGGTCACTACTGTTTCTCTTAAGTTCAGGTAGGGCAGATGTGCAGATTTTTTTTTTTTTAAATAAACAGCAATATACACAATACATGTGATATCATTAAACATGCAGGGAAACAATCATTAACTTCATATATTGCTTAGTCAAAGAAATAGCCATCTACAAAGCAGCGACATCTCAGATACTATGACCAATATTATATATGGATGCCTTATATCAAGTAATGAGAACCATTAAGCCCATATGCTACAGCCCCAGATCTACATCACGGTTCTTTTGTGGTGAGGTTTGATTTTGTTTTTTTTATATCTCCATGCTTACACATGGATATATTAGTCTACAGCCATCGAACATATCAACTGAGGGATTTTGGATCAAGACTTCAAAAATGAGAAACAGATGAAATGGAACTTTCGGCTGTCTCTATTTCTTTAAGTAGCCCATCGCAGTGGGGACTTCAACCGTCATAGGAGCAACTTGCAATCAAACCACACTAAAAGTTAGATATTGCTGTAGAGATTGTAGATTATGAACAAGATGCCACTGTACCACATCCATTGAAATATTTAAATGGTCTCTAAATTTACTGTAATACAAGTTTCTAAAATTAAGTGATACAATACAAGCCTGATGCTTTATGCATAAAGTAGGTATGTGAATTAAATGCTTTTACAGAGTAGTATTTTCAACTAATTGGCTGCAAAGAAATTATTCTTACATATGTACAATCATTCTAAATATTTAATGTTAAACATAGTTAAAAGTTTGTATTAACTATGCAAATGTCTAGGAGAAAGCAGTTGGTACAGTTGAACATTCTCAGTAAAATAATCCAACAAATAATAAAGTCTCTAAAATCTAAGCTACAAAGGAACTAAAGTTTCACACACTTCTGTGATTATTCAGAGCCAATATATATCGAACGCTTGTTGAAGTTACATATTCCTAATGAGCATACCCTTCTAATTATAGGGGTGGTGCACATATTACTCATGCCCAAAAGGAGGTCAACATGGAAATAGGTCAATACAGAAAAAATTATACAATGATTAGAGTGAACATAAAAAGTATTCAGGATATCTGGTCAATGCACAAGTCACAAGCCTACTTTAAACCTTTTGGAATTTGTAACATCCTTCCTCATGTTACAGACGCACAATGTCCAGCAACAGGTATGGAAAGTGCTACAAAATAAATGTCAAATGTTAAACTGAAGGACACATGTAGTGACCTTGAAACATCAGCCATGATTGTGCTGCTAGTGCACATATTCCAAAGGAAAAACTGAAGGGCCAAGTACCTCCTATACCAGAGGGGACACAAGTCATATGAGCCGCATGAGCATAGACAAAAAATTTCAGGGCTTATAAGAACCAATGGGTCCAACCAGTCTGCTAACACTTTTTCCTTTTAAAAATATATATTTTAAATCTTAACTACCCTAATCCTTATGTGAGCCTCATTTTTTGTTTAAGATACAGAAGAACCTTATGTTCCTTAGGATGTAATATTTAAGTTGTTCTAATGTGTCAAGCTGGCCATACCATAGGACGATCATAGATTGTGGGTCAACTGTCACAGTACTGCATAACCTAACAGGATGCAACACTGACGGCAGACCCAGTAAATGTAAAAGCCCAATATACTACACTACATCAGGAGCTTGCTCCTGGTCTAGATTAAGCATGTCAAATGATCAAATAATCCTACCACAGCGTTTCTGGCACCATTATTGGACATTTGAAAAAACCATCCTGATCATATACTAAAGCGATTTTTAACCCGATCAGTTGCCAGTTGCCATGTATTTAACAGGTCAGATCAACTTTTGTATCACATCAAAAGGGAATAAGAATAAAATGTATGTAGGCATATCAATAGACATGGAGTCAGCACATTGAACTAAAAAGATATTTCTTAAAATGGGACAATAGCAAATGTTAAACCAGTCCTCTCTGAAACAACCTTCAATCATTAAGACTATCCTCCCTATTTGAACTTTCCAAACAATATTGGATAGTAGATTTCTGTTATTCTAACAATGATATATTCCCTCATTTTATTAATTATCAAAAGATAAAACTTTAAACTATATTACAAATAAGGCTATTTTATAGTATAACTGAAAATTAGTATACTACTACAGAAGGGGAAAAAAATTCCTCCACCTACTTCTTAACATTCATCTACAGTATTTAAAACCACTTTATTATCCAATTTCCTTTTCTATTAGATGACTTCCACAATCTTGCACACTTTCTTTTCATACTAGAGTTATTCTCAGTTCTCTTATACCGCTTTCACATCTCCACAGCACAGTTTATTGCCGTGTATTTGCCAGGTTTTAACACAAAACTTGTTAAATCCAGTAGGGTAGACCCCAGAAATGATGGGTGCCGGGTCTGCACTGAAATTGTGAAGGGGCTGCTTGCAGCTCATGGGGAGGGATAGCAACAGTAAACAAATCCCTCCATTCGGGTGTATTAGGAAAGACCAGGCTTAAAAAACCAAGGTCAGCACCTTTAACATCACCATCGGACAAAGGAAAAACCCTTTAGGACCCCTTTCAGATCACCACCAAAAACCCTTATCACCTGTAAAAACCCGGGTTCTAACTGGCGATCTGAAAGAGGTTTTAATAACACTGCTGTGTGACTGGAACATACAGAGCCTCAAGTACTTTTACAATAGAGCCAGGATGGTCCATTGTTTGACATAAATCACATGTATCAAGCCTAAGTGTCTTATATCAGAGGTTTCCAAAGAGAGTGCAACAGCACCCTGGGGTGCTTCAGAGCACTGACAGGACCACCTCACAGGCTAAAGCGGTTACACAGAAAGCCAGCGTGCACCAAGGAGCTGGTAAAGTGTGAGAGGTATCTCATATTCATGTCTCCGAGTCCTGCACCAGCTTAGCAGATCAAGTCTGGTGTAACTGCCTGACAAAAATGAATATCTGCTGACCAGCACTATGGATAGTAAAGGAAGCTTTAAATCACACAGCACAACCATATAGCAACTGATCATACAGTTTAATACATTTCCTATTGAGAGGTCATAATTCATCAATGGATACAATATTCATTAAATGTCAAAGAATTTGTAAATAAAAGCACTTGCAAAGAGAACAGTGTCTTTTCTTCTTTTTATCCTCTTCAGATACTGGTAATACAGTTTTTTTTTTGGCCAATACTCTGGTTCCTGAAATTTAATTTGATCTCTCTTGTTGCTTCTTAAGAGTTCTTCTCAGTTTAAAAGTTATGCAACATATAAGAGAAAGATGAGCAGGGTAGATCCCTGTGAAATAAGTTATTTTCAAAAGGGCTAAAGAAGTGTGAGACTATGTATCAATAATGTCACATTATACAATTTCTAAATATTAATTCAAAAGTTTTAGTAGTTTTTAATTTTGCTAAAACCCAGACATATTAATGCCAGCAGAAAGCCATCGTTGAAGATGATTATTACCAAGCCAGAAAGGTAAAATACAATTCAGAACAAAGCTCTAAGCAACACAAAAAATTAAAAACTTTGTTAATTCAGCTGTTTGTAGTAGTAACAGTCATTTCACAAGACTTACCTGTACTATATCAAGCACCATTCCTGCAGCTACAGTTCCAAATCCAGCCAATAAGAAAGGAAACACAACTTGTAGTCCTATGCTAAATGAAGTCTCTTTCAGTGGCAGCACAGTTTCAGAAGCTGAATCTACATTTTGGTCATCATTATCTGTGCTCTGACTCCCATTTTCCAGCAAGGCGTCCTCTTCTTGCACCCCTTTGGTATTTGCACAAGATCCAATAATCACCACTTCTGTCTCTTCTGACCTCAAAAATCCTGGGTTCACCATTAATGGATCTTGACCCATGTCCAGGTCTTGCTGCATATGCAGAGCAGGGTGGACAATGCCACTGGTTGTACAATCACCTCTGTGCTCCCTGACAGGTGGCATTGTGGCAATCTCCAGGAACGCCTAGAGATTGGAAATAACCTAAATGTCAATTGTAAACTATGTCTGCACTTTCGTGAGAGACCTCCAAAATAGTCTTTGCCCTTAATGGCTTTGAAAACTAAAAGGATTGAAATGCTCCCCATTAATCAATTAAATTGGATAAAGAAAAAGTAAAACCTCATACTGTGACTCAGACATATAACCTGAGACAGAACTAAAATGCTGTATCATCCGTTCAAAAAAGACCTAACTTGCTAAAATAACCTAAGAATCACTAAGTAACCGTAGATCACATTAGCATTTATGTTAGCACGGTGTGCAGGTCTAGACAATTGGTTAATCCAAAATAGGAATCCAGACGTCAGACTGATGTCTTTTTCAAAATCAGTTCTTTGTTTCTTCATTCTGTAAAATGAACAGATAAAACATTAGAATGCAACGCCTATGTTTGCTTAACTAAACTTTAAGTGTATTGCTTAATTGTCTTAACCTTTTCAAACGTAACAAGTTTACCAGTTTCAGTTTTACCAGGTATTGGAAACTTGTTCCACAAGCTCCGGCAATGCCTTAGTGTTAATGCCTTTCTGTTCTAGACAGAGGATGCTTGATTTACCTCTGATTCAGTGTAAACAGAACAAAAGTTGAATTGAGCATAATAATATTTGTGGGATTAAAAAAATAAATAAATGAAATACACATTCTCTATAGGGGGGAACCAACATTATTGGACACCAAAGTAAAACTAAACTAAAATAAATAGGGAGCAAAACCAAACTGTGTGATTGTGGAAATAATGTTATGGTTGCTAATGTTATATTATTGCTCAGGAACAAGTGTTAAAATGCTATATAAAAGACATTTACCTTTATTCAAACAAACTGACACGAATGTCATTACATAGTACAATACACCAAATAATAGCTAGTTACATTTTATCTAAACTCACTCCGGGATATTGAAGCATTAGCAAGGATAATGCTAACATTAAGCAATTCTCAATACAGCAACGATTAGCCAGGGGTGACCCTTAACTTCCTTCTATAGGTTGGAACAGGAATCCCTTACTGCCAAACATTTGCCATGGTGCTAAAAAGTATATAAAATGGTGAAGCCAACTCTTTACATGTAAAACATTGATCACAATGTTACAAGGAATTAACAGCAGTTACAAAATGTTAAACATGTCTCAAAGGCTGCACAAAACCAACACGCATTTAATAACAAATCTGCCTGCAGGATTTACTGCAATATCATACAGGAGGTCTGGTATACAGAATATGAATAATGAAATTGGATAAAAAAAAAACAAAACAAACATATACATGACATCACCATTTTTGACAATAATTATTATCACTCTAGTAGTCCTGGAAGCTAAATAAAGCTAAATATATCCATAATAGGGATGCTTACACAAGGAAAACTATATGAAAGTTAAGGTACAGAACTACACTGTGGTATAGACTCCACATTTTTAATCTTAAAAGGACACTAAAACACAGAAGAGCTTTAAAGAGGCCTACAGGGAGCATAAATTATTGGATTTTTTTTGTAGGATCTAAAAAAACCCACCGATCTCAGGTACGTTGTCTCACATGAATATTGAGGGGATCGGTGCTATAAAACCACCGAGACCAGATTTACCTGTATCTCTTTTACGTAACCCAGGCAGTGCCAATGTTAAATAATATACCTTGGGTGACAAAAAAAACTAAGCTTCAGCGAAGAGTCACCCTATAAATGAGCAGCAAATAGGATCTGTAGACAGTAACTAGCACTAAGCTTTCAGTAAGAAGCACAGCAGCTAAACCGCTAGCACCATCATCTCCACAACATACAACTCGCATGAACGGCAGCATGTTTACGTGACAGCACCTGGCACTGCCAGTACTCCTCCACAACCCGCTCAGGTCACGTCACTCACCTCCACAGCCCGCAGACTGCGGGTCCAACACTGCAACATCACAACTCAATCTGCAGCACTTTAACTTACCCGTGATGTCAGAGAGCTGCACCCACCTCAGCCAATCAGCTAAGCAAGCTACAGTCAATCACGCCGCCGATTGGCGGACACCAAGGCGATTGGATTGAAAATTTAGGCTATAAGATTGACATTAGTTTCAGCCAATCACACTTTACGCTGTAAAGAAATTGGGGGAGGGTGAAGAAATTCTGCAGTTATTTTTTTTATTAAGCATGTTTTCCTAGAGAGCAGTAACAAAGTTAAACAATCACTGAATAGTGATATTTATGCATTTAGTTATGTAGTAGCAATTTGAAGTAAAAAACAGCACTATAGTTCACCCAGTAATGAATGAATAGTTGTTTCTAATGCATGTAATAAGGACTCAGACACAGACTGCATAAGGATAACCCAAGAACTACATAAGGATATGGGACCGGATTCACAATCCCGAAATGTTTTACTTACATGCCTATTTTTCAGATTCTAGCTACTGCGCATGCGTAGTAACTATTTTACGCTATCTACATCATGGTTGCCTACTTTTGAAAAATGAGGGGCGGTCCCTGTGTATAGGTGTCCTGCAAAGTATCCAGCCCCCCCTCAGTATCTCCCATCATGTGCCTCCAACCCCCCTCAGTATTCCCCATCATGTGCCTGCAGCTCCCCTCAGTATTCTCGACCATGTTTCTCCAGCCTCTCTCCTTTTTACTTACCTTTGTGTCCCGCTTTCCTTCCTCCTCCACAGCACTCTTCTGTCTTCTCACTTGCCGACTCTCCTAGCTCTGCAACGCCTGGCATCTTCTGGCAGGCACATTGTGAACAGCACATATATACAGTCCTACAGATACAGTACATATACTCTACCCACACATTACACCCCCACTGTGCCCACATAATATTACCATTACACTCAACCCCCACATGCTATAACCACACATTACTCCCACCCCCACATGCAATAACCTCACATTACCTCCACCCCGCATGCTATAACCTCACATTACCCCCACTTCGCATGCTATAACCTTACATTACCCCCCCTCGCATACTATAACTACACATTACATCCCTCCCCTCACATACAATAATTACATATTACCCCCCCTCACATACTATAATTACACATTACCCCCAATCGCATACTACAATTACACATGACCCCCACCTCCCCCTCATATACTATAATTACACATTAGGCACGTAAGTAAAAAGTTTCGGGTTGTGAGTCTGGTCCAACATATGGAACAATAGTTTCGTTTTCCCTTATTATGTCTCTTTCATTTCATCCAGCCAAATTGTAGTGTCAGTTAGTGACCTATCTGCATTTGTTATAAAAAAATTAAAATAAATTGTTAAAGCAGAATTAGAGTTTGAGAGGTGAAGTTGCTTAGCTCAACTCTAAATTATAAATTACACATAAAGCTGTGCAATATTTGCGTTATATGTACCAAAGTAAAGTATTTTCCCTTCATGCAAAAGAATTAGTCATTCTTACTTTTCAAAATGGTTTAGCCAATATACTTGCACCTGCTTTGCCCTTACTTTCAAACTCTGAATCAGCCCCTAAAGGTATAAAAATGACAATATCTAGTGATACTGGGAAATTTACAGCTGTCTTATGTTTGTGGCCATTTTCCAACCACACCAAACAGCCTAAAGGGGTGACTACCTCATACACTCCAACATATTTTTATGGAAAATTGGTAAACTTGAGAGGCGTGTCTAAGAAGTGGCTTGGCTGCAGGGCTGGCGTGATGCACTCCGCGGGGGGATGTGGCGGCGCCACTCATCCCCCTGCTTCTCAGAGCTGACATTTAGCAAGATCTAACTGTGACAACTGTGAGAGCAAGTGCCGGTCCTCAATACAGCGGCGCCAGCCTGTGCTGTAGGTAGATGCTAGATCCAAGTGGGCTAAAGGACCTCTGCTGATGTCTAGCCCATGTGACCAATCACCTGATAAGAGGGAGGAGTCAGTGTTTTCTCGGTTTTCCTGTCCCGGACACAGCAGTGTTATTATAATATTTATAAAAGAGGAGGGCGCATATTTATATTTGCAGGGGGGCACCAGACATGCTAGCACCAGCCCTGCTTGGCTGCTATCATTACATGATTATTTTTCCCCTTATCATATAAGCTAAGAACTCTCAGGTGACAGTCTTGTTACTTTATCAGAGCTGTAGGAGTCTGTCCCCACAGCTCTGCCATAGTGCTCAGGTGCTGCAGGACCTGAAGGTGAGTATAGGGGGAGGGAATTGCTGGGTCAAAATTTGGTACAAGAGCAATTTTAGCTGGTACAGACCATTAAAAAACGGTACTGTACCTGCTTAATAGATACAGTTGGAAGGTATGCAACCTCAGTATCGGATTGTTTGTGCTGCTTTATCACCATGTGTTAAGGCAACACTGCACTGCTGAACAAAACAGAAACAAACAAACCATACAAAGGAGCTGATAAACATAATTATTGGCCCTATCTGTAAGAGTTTATGCCTGATACACAATGTCTAACTCACCCAATACAATTATCAGGTAATGACTGGACAATGTGTACAGTTCATTTTGGATATGATATAGCATCTTACCGAGATATCACATCAAACAGACTGCCAGTTAAATACATTATATTGGTGCAATTGACCCATAGCTGCCTTAAATATTCTTGGCCTCTTCCTGAAATGTTAGATTGTGAGTATGTTGAATGTGACAGGGGCACATTCATAAGACTGAGTGCACGTCTCACCTAATGAATTATGCGATAATAAACACTAGAGGTAGTGCACAGAGGGAACAATAGATGTATATTTATTTAACAGGTTTTTATATAGAGCAATTATATTAAGCGGCACAAGACTGGGGACCAGTTTCGTAACCCCGCACATTTTCCGTAGATGTTTAATTCCGCACAAGAGAAGGGAATGAATACCCCCTGTTACTCCCCTCTCTTGTGCATAAACAGTGTGACTTATGCTGTCATAAGGCAGCCTTAAGTCTCACTTGCGGATTAGTGGTCTATCCGACCGTTGATCGGCTTGTAAGTGGGTAATCACACTCACACTGTAATATTTAAATGCTCCCCTCTCCCCCCCTTAGTGTGCAGAGGGGAAGCACAACCCATTTCTATGTATATACTATCATTTATCGAATTTAGTTCCGTACGATGGAAGTTACGTTAGTATAACTGTGGTAACATCTGGAGTGTGCATATGCCCTCCAGTCCATAGAGCCCACTTAAGCACTTTGCTGTGGATCCAGCCCTGGGTGTGTAAGAAGGACCTGTATATTTCACAGTGGACTGAGCAGTCAGACGCCTGGTCTAACCCCTGACTTGGTTTTAATTAGATCTGGAGATGGTGGGGATGGGCTTGGCCACAGGCCTGATTAACATGATCAATACCTGATTAACATGTGATTTGCATGATAATTGAATGAAAACCATGGTAGTGTGTACCCAACTTAAAGTTAACTATTGCTTTGCCAAAAAGCAGTGAGAAAAGGGTTTATATAGGGACAAGCAGACAAATGGTAACCAGACCCAGGAAATGATACATAAAAAACATGATCAACAGAGCTATTAAGTGTTAAACAGGAAGGTCATGTGATCATAACCAAAATATAAACAAAACAATGGGCCAGATCCAGAACAACGCTTGTGAGCGAATTTACGCGTGGCGGAGATGTAAAATCACCTATTGGTAAGTAATGTGCATGCGCACCATAGAAAATACGCACAGTAATGTAGAGTAATTATGAACGTATGGGCCATTCACGTATGTGTCACGTTAATACTTGTGTGGGCGTGCCAATTTTACGTGAGTCCAAAATACGTCAGAAATACGTTTAGTAGGCGGGGGGTGGTATTTAAAGTGTACAGTATGGGCGTGCTTAGCTGCGTAAATTCGTGTTGCCCATACGTACGTGTGCGTATCACTGCGGTTACGTTGGCAAAAGTTAAGGTAGGGTTTGGAATGCGTATCTTGACAAAATACGTACGTTCAAGGGGTGTTTCTAGGGGAGTGTATAGAATATACGCACACGAAAATACGCTATGCGAATAAACGTACGGCAAACGTAGTTCTGGATCTACCCAAATGAGTGTAAGGACACAGAATGCAATGATCATAACAATCAGTCATCTGAATCACACAATTGTTTGCACCAACTGTGAATTAATACAAAAATTATTCAACTAAATGCATTAATAACTTTCAAAGAATCGTTTCCAATATAGCAAGGTTACATACCGACTGCAGACATCCCTATGGGTGCAGATCTGTAATTATATCAAAGGTTTCAAATCAGTAACTGCAGGTTCACCTTATCTAGACATCCATGCAATCCCCTTGCTAATTATGACCCTTGAGGCTACAAACTTCCTATAGCTATACAAATTGTTCATATGCAAAACTGCAGCAGTTCAGAAGCAATGATTGGGAAGCAGTGCATTGACATGCCTATATTTTACACTGTAAGACATTCAACTTGTGAACACAACCCAGCCCCCCTGACAGGAGTTTATGGATCTGTTATTTTTCAGAAGTCTGGATATGTCGGATTGCATTCCTGTTGGGTAACATGGATGAACAAAATGGAACAATGAACGAAATCCGATGCAAGCACATGGAGATCAGGAAAAAATTTGCATAGCAAGGAACTGGCATCCCCCCCCTTACCCATTTACTCTTAGGACTCCCATCATGTGCCTCCAGCACCTCCCCCCAGTACTCCCATCTT
>WWET01000679.1:463727-474138 GCA_011038615.1 Limnodynastes dumerilii | reverse complement strand
GATCAGATCAGGCCCGATGAGAGGGTAGAGATGGAGGGGAAGGAGAGGGGATAGTAGAGCAGATGGAGCTCCTGATGAAGTCAATCTTGGAAGTGAAGAAGGTGTCAAAGTAAGAGAATGGAGAGAAGATCAGATCAGGCCCGATGAGAGGGTAGAGATGGAGGGGAAGGAGAGGGGATAGTAGAGCAGATGGAGCTCCTGATGAAGTCAATCTTGGAAGTGAAGAAGGTGTCAAAGTAAGAGGCAGAAATGGAGAGAGGGGTGGAGGAGGATGGGGGGGAGAAAGTTGAAGGTAGCAAGGAGGCGGCAGAGGTTAGATGATTGAGAGAGGATAAGGGACTTGAAGAAGAATTGCTTGACGAGGGTGAGAGAGGAGCTAAAAGGAGAGAATGAACTTCAAGTGGAGGAAGTCTGCGAGGGAACGAGTCTGCCTACATTCCGCAGTACGGAAGCATTTTTGCTAGAATCCAAGTGAGCGGGAAGTGCCAGGGTTGGGCGTTGGTGCAGCGAAGGGAGACAAAGGAGGGAGGACAGACAGCGTCAAGGGCGGAGGAAAGGGTGTTGTTGTAGAGAGGTGGCTAGCTTAGGGCAGGACATGGTGAAAATGGGTGTGAGGAGGAGATCAAGGGAAGAGGTGAAAACACAATATCAAGGAAGTTGAGGTTCTGTCAGGAGAGAATACATTTAGGTGATGGGGAGGGAGAGGGGGAGGAAGAGAGGGAGATCTCCTTCTCAGATAGAGATGAAGAAGTCAGACAGGGAGCATGAGATGGAGAAAATGAGATCAAGTAAGTGGCCCAGGCTGTGAGTGGGCACGAAAGTCCACTGTGATAGGTCAAAGGAGGAG
Organism: Limnodynastes dumerilii; assembly: GCA_011038615.1. Classification (NCBI taxonomy): domain Eukaryota; kingdom Metazoa; phylum Chordata; class Amphibia; order Anura; family Limnodynastidae; genus Limnodynastes; species Limnodynastes dumerilii. The sequence goes on along the minus strand of WWET01000679.1, from coordinate 473,291 downwards.
GAGAGGGAGAAAAGTTTGGTAGTTGTTGATCTCACTGTGATATAAATTTGTCTCTTACAAAGAGGCTTGTCTTTTGCCCACAACTGTTCCCCACATTTTATTGACTTGAGTATAGACTTGCCAAGAAAAGTCTTTCTTTAAAAATACACTTTGTCAAAACTGAAAGTAAAGTAAATAAAGATCTTTCTTTTCCATCATTGCCTGCATTACAGAAAAGCTCACTTAACGTCAGTTAAAATGATACAGAGTTTTACCAGAAATTGAGGTCTGATTCGACAAGTATTCTTGTTTTGAAACTAGAGTCCATTTTAAAAGAAGAATTGGTTCAAAATATAATATGTAGAGATTAGTTTAATTTTCTTTTAAATGATACACCAAAGGTTGCAACATTTTACCAAAGCGGGATCCAGAGCAGGATCAGAGTAATGGACTTAATATCAGCTGTTGGCTAATTAAACATATGGGGCTGGATCCAGACTTAAGAAGGAGCTTGAAATTAAGAGAGAAAAGTTACTCCTGGGCTAAACCATGTTGATAGCAGGGGAGTCATATTTCATCTGTTGCAAACAGTATTAGAGTCGAGAGGTGATATTTCCTATCCCAAGTCTAAATAACAGTTGGTCAGTATCTGTGTGCAGTAATCAATTCAAAGATATATCCCTGCATGCAAAGAATACAATTAACTTGACTCCCCCAGAAATCAACATGGTTTTGCCCAGGAGTAACTTTCCTCTCTTAGGGCCTGATTCAGACGCCAGCCAGCAGCGTAAGATCGGCTTAAAAGCCGATCTGCGCATGCGCCGGGCAGATGTTGCACAGCGGAGCTACGGCAACGCCCGATCAACGATCGTCCGTAGCAGCGCCGTAGTAACGCTGGATGGGGCGTCCCTCAGTGTTACTATGTTCAGGTTAGTGTAGGTGGGCGGGGGGAGTTAGTTTAATGAGGGAGGGAGGGGTTAGCGGGCATACGCTCCTGTGTGAGCGTATTTTCCCTTGCTTAGGCTGGCTGAACTTAGGGTAGCCTTCAGCCATCGTAAGCGAGGGAAAATACGCTTGCACAGGGGGAGTGTCGGGCAGAGTGCAAGCCGATACGCTGTGCTTTACTAAGCACAGCACATCGGCATAGGTCTGGATCAGGCCCTTAATTTCAAGCTCCTTCTTAAGTCTGGATGCAGCCCATGGACTGCTGTTTGTCGTTGATTGTTTTTACATACTGTTTGAAAATATACATTTATGGTACTAACATTCCAAACCAACTGGTACGTAGATTGCATATATGACCTACCACGCATGCGTAATAGGTCATATCGAGAAACTCTGCACCTAAGAAGCAGAAGCTTCTTAGGTGTAAATATGGCCCTTTATGTTTTATAGTCAAGGAAACACAACAAAATGGGAATTATATACAATTTGGTATGAATAATTGATGGGATGTAATAGTTATTTTTATTTCAGCAGCTTAAACTTAAAGCATCAGCATGCCCTATACTTTGATAATTGTTTTTTTTTATGAATCCGGCCCTAAGTAGAAATGTGTTCACAGTTGTCATAGCGATAAGAAAACAAATCTATCCAATCAGCCGGCAATGTGAAAAACCCGGATTAAAAAACAACACGGCACCTTTCACCTTGCCACCAGTCCCGTGTGAGACCTGGGAAAAACCCATTTTTTTTAGAAGTGGCGATGTGAAAACTAAGAAATAAGCAGAAGCTATGATAACGTGGGATCACGTGGGAGCACTGGGAAAAACCCATTTTTTTAGAAGTGGCGATGTGAAAACTAAGAAATAATAGAAGTCAATAGAGATTTACAGGGTTTCAATGAAATCAGTATGGAATACCCCCGTATACCCCCTAACTTCGAGCCCTGGGAACAAATAATATGGGCAGAAGCTATGATAACGTGGGATCACGTGGGAGCAAGTGAATCCTATGCCGCTCCCCAACCCCGTTCTCCCATAGTGTAGTCGGTCAGGGAGTGGGGTGAGCATGTTCCCTAACATTTGATGGCTAAAAGGAAGTGTTGTTTTTACTTAAATGAATATTGAACGTTGGGTTCTCTTCTTTGTGCCTCACATTGAATCACTGCACTGAAAGTCTGTAGAGATAGCCACCATTACACATTCCCTCCATTACATATTTCCCTTTCTGTTACACATCTGCTTTTCAGTGTCTTCCTTCAATGATATATCTTCCTTATTGTGCCCCCTCTCCAATACACTTCCCCCTCCCTGCACCCCCTCAATACACATGTCCCCCTCCATCTCCTTGGTCATGGCACACATGGCAAATGTGTTTATATTAGGGTTTGGAAATGGCACACTATATACAGTATATATACCATTAACAAACCCATGATATTCTCTACTTGTACATTATATTAAAAACTATATCAGCGCTAAATATGGGTTACTTGTGCTGGTTAACATACAAATAAAGTTATTATATCCCAGCTGCTATGAAGGGAGGAGATACTCCCTAAAAATACAAAACTATAAACACAATAAGCACTTACGATAATAACACTATCATTTAATGTATATCAACAATTTGTAAACATAAAATATAGTATTAAAAACAATAAAGGCTCACTGGAAATTCACCCCCCAGTAGTTCCACAGTTGTTGATCAGACAAATGGAGATAGAGAACATAATGATTGTTTATTATGAAGATGAAGATGGCGCAAAGTAGCATAAAACTCCACTATCAATGTTTGTGTAGATAATGGGGCAGATCCAGAACAACGTTTCCGTGCGTATTTACGCCTGGCGGAGACGTAAAAAGGCGATTTGGTATGTATTGAGCATGAGCATGAGAGATGATACACTATGTAACGTAACGTAGCTCTGAGCGTAAAGGCCTTTCACGTATCAGCGGAAAATCATTTGTGGGGGCATACCAATTTTACGTTAGCCAAAAGTACGCTTAAATTACGCAATGTAGGCGGGAGTTTGCATTTAAATCGTACAGTATGGGCGTGCTTAGCGGCGTAACTACGTGCTGCCTGTACGTACCTGTACAGACATGAGCGGTTACGCTGCCAAAAATTAAGGTAGGGTTTAGAAAGCGTAAAGCGGCCAAAATACGTACATGCAAGGGGAATGCCTAGGGGAGTGTATAGAAGGTACGCTTGCATAAATACGCTACGCTAGTAAACGGATTGCAAGCGGAGTTCTGGATCTACAATGTACTTATCTTCTTTATGAAGATATGTAGAAGATTCAGTGCAACAGATGATAGCTGGTGGAAAAAGCTGTGAGATGGAACAGTAGTCGTCAGTGCTGTTCCCGGGCAGCAGGCTCAATGACAGGGATAGAAAGCGAAGCTGTGTGCTGCAGTGTGGAGACTCTTGATGGAGTCCACTTGGTGTGAGTAGTAGAGTCAGCGGCTAGAAGTTGGTGGTACCGGGAGTCATGCAGACCCAATTGCCGTTTGTTCCTGTAGCTGTAAGCAGAGCCGTATGAAGCAGTGAGCATAGGAGCTTACCAATGCTGCACCCGCTCTAAGTCAGGTCAGCTGCAAAGATCTCCTCTGATTATGCCTCTTCTAGAGGAATCTCTCCAGACTCTTATTAGGTTGAAACTGTTGCAACCCCCAAAAATGTTGAGAAATTGAGGTTCATTAAAATGAACTACTCATTTTATAATGCACAAGTATGCTGCAAATTACAATCAGAGACTTTGACGCTGGATTCCAGTGGGAATAGGCTATTATTGTGCTATGATGATACAAACAGCAGCGATGAAAAGAAAACCCATTGCTGTAGACAAATAACATAAAATGTATCCTTGATTTTTATATATATTTTTTTTTATAAATTCTTATAAAAATTAAGCACTTCTGCCACCGAAGTATCCCTGTTATTGAAATGTGTGGTTTGTTAAACTGTGCATGTCCAATGTAAGGGAAGGCTCAAGGACATTTCCATCTTGCACCACTTTTCATTATGGGCTTTGCCCACTTTACTGTACTGTATTTACTGTATTAACTACTACTAGCCTGTTAATCAACCTCCAGTTCCTTCTTCAAATATAGCATGGTCTATATTTCTTTTTTTTTTTTTTTTATAAACTTTTTATTGAATTTTCAAGTTTATACAAGTTTAGACAGATATTCCACAATAACATAGAAGCTGGCAAATACCTCACAAACATGGGGAGATAAAAATGCTAATATGCGCTGTTGCGTTATTCCTATAGAGGATTATCCTAACCTGCGAAGAAAAACAAAGGTAAGGTATAGATGCAACTTGTAAGTTGTCCGGTATACATAAGAAGAAAAAAAGAAAAAATCCTTAGAACAACGGAAAATTATGTACATAACAAAAAAAAATAATTATTATTAAAATAAAATAAAAATAATAATAATAAAACTAATAATAAAACAAAGAAAAATAATAATAATAATAACAATAATAAATCAGTCTTAAAGACAGGTGACAGTAAGGCCTATGACACTTGCTAATAAGGGGAAATCCTTTCCTAGTTGCCCCTAGGGATTTTACTGTGCTGGTTTTTCAGTATTTTCAACTATTATACCACCAGTCAAACCTGACATAGTTTGATTATGATTTCCCCTCATTTTGCTGATTCCAATAAAGGCTGTATAACTAGGAGAGCAGCAGAAGTTATGTCCTTAGCAAAGAAAAAACTATAAAGCTCAAGTGTTTATCTGTAGAAGTTCCCAAAACGTAATTTTCATTTTGTCATTTTCTTTCCGGCATAATGATACGTTATAATTGGTTCCCGCTGCCTTATATGCATCCTATAAGCAGCAACAAGATGCAAAAGAGTGGTTCTGCCACTGATCACATTTAATTAGAAACCAACAGGAACACAGTTAATTACAGTAGCATTTACATTTTAATGAAAGTATATTATGCAAGTGTCATAATTATAACAACCCAGGTTTAAAATGTCTGAAATATTTAATGTGGTTAAGTCTGAATTAACCTTGGTAGGTAGAGAAGAGCTAATTTAATGTAAAGTGACATCAAAATGTGAAGAGACATTTAATGTCACACAGCTGGACTTCCTGCTACCTAGATATACCATTAAAAGAAGCAGTCTTCAATAGCTATCTGACATTCTGACCATTCTTCTGAATTCAGAGTACATAAGAAGATATCTTTATTGAAATAAGAAATGTTCATATGGAAGTCATATGGTTTTATACTTCCCATTCAATAGTAATAGATATCTATAAAATATTAGCATTTCTAATATTAGTTTAACTTTAAAAGCAGACTAGGAGCCAGATTTACTAAGTTCCGAGTTTGGAAAAGTGGAGCTGTTGCCCATAACAACCAATCAGATTTTAGCTCTCACTTTTCTATTACATACTAGAGAATGTGAGGTAGAATCTGATTGGTTGCTATGGGCAACATCTCCACTTTTCCTTTCTGGCAGCTTTGTAATCTGGCTCTAGGAGTTAGTAGCTTAAAAAGAACACAGAATATAAAGTGATATAGGGTAATATCCACATAAATTTCCTATATTACACTTTTACTATTCTGACATTTAGCTGGCAACTTACCTTTTAGCACATTTGTCTCATAAGCTTTCTTTATTTGTGCAGACTGCAGATGAAGGCAATGGAAGCTTTTTCATGTAAACGGGTAGATTCCCATCCAGTGTATGTCTCATCACAGTACAGCGCTTACTGTTTCTTGCATAACTTGTCTTTTTTCATCCCACTTATAGACACCACTCGGACATTATATGAAAAGAAGCTTTATGAGTTTGAACGGACGAAAAAAACATTTCCAGCTTCTACAAGTAAGTAAAGCAACTTGCAGTAAGCACATGAAATATTTTCACAGATAAAATGGTTTATAGAGATATGAGTTATTTACACCTTTTTTTTATATTCGCTTATTTTCGTATTAAAATAGTATTACTGTAGCCACCCTACTTTGCATTAAATATTCACACAGAATGGAGGTTGCTCATATCAATTTATAAGGTAATATGGAGCAGGTGCTGTAAGGTAAGGGGAATTTACACAAATACAAAAAGACACCCCAGCACTGTTGTAATTACCAAGCCACAAATCACAACTTTCTATCTTTAAAATAAGTCAGAGAATCAGTTACAAACATCTGCAGATATGTGATAAGCCGTTCGCCACTTACAAGGCTTCTCTGTTGAACGGTCCTAACTCTAATTTTAACTCTAAACTTTAGAGCCCCAACTTTGGGTCTTCACAAGTCAAATTTTTACGTACTAATACAACCACTCCCCTCGCTTTTGAATTATAGGGAGCAGCAGATAACACTCTATAAATACTGCAATTTAATTTGAGTACCTCACTTTCTACTAAATGTGTTTCCTGTAGCAGAATTATATCAACATTAAGTTTTTTTAAATAGACAAACAACCTTTTCCTTTTTATGGGCGAGTTAATCCCACCCACATTCCAAGTCCCTATTTTAACTGCAAGCATACAAACACAAATTGAGATAGGTACTTACGAAAAGAAGCACTAACTTCATACCAAGCAAAAAGATCCCCTCCGTTCGTACACAAACCTCCCCGCTGGTTACTAGTTGGTGCGCGGCTACCAGGAATAAAGTAGAAGGAGAACAAGAACACTGCATGTAATTTATCACACAAGGTAGTATGTTGAGAGACCCAAAAAAATCTAATAACGAAAAAGAAAAGAGAACTGTAACAGAGTAAACATAGAAAGTCCAAGTAACTAAGAGAATGGGTACGAAATCCACTCTCTACTGAACAGTCCATTAACTTCCAGGGTAATAGAACCAGTAGGGAAGAATCATAAAGGGCTCACGCCACAAGTCCAACTCTTAGCTGGTTACGCGGCTCCGGAATAAGTAAGGTTCCTTTAGACAACCATCTGAGGTATAATATCCAGCCGAACTTTTCCTCTGGGCTGCTTTAAGGTGTACCACGGGATGATCCATCCATTCCTCTGGGAGAGCTGTTCGCCGCCTCTCTCTCTTGCTCTAGAAAAAGTGCTGCATCCTTAGGTGACAGAAAGTCCTTGAACCCTGCACCTTTGAATATACGGAGGCGAGCTGGGTAAATTAACGCGAATTTCCTGCCCTCTCTAACCAAACCAGTGCAGATCGTGGAAAATTCCTTCCTAGCTCTAGAAACGTCCAGCGAATAGTCCTGGAAAAGACGGATTCTAGCACCCTCCCATACAATATCAGAAATTCGCTTACTGGCGTTCCAGAGTGCTGTCTTATGCAAGTAGTTGAGGCATTTAAAGATAACCGGCCTGGGTCTCTCAGTGTTAGAGTCCCTGACAGGGCCCAAACGGTGCGCCCTCTCCACAACTATGCCATCACATTCAAGCTCAACTTTCAGCAAGGTAGGGAGCGTGTCTTGAAGAAACTTAGTCAGGGCTGGGCCTTTGAGTGTTTCTGGCAGCCCTATAACACGGAGGTTATTGCGCCGTGATCTATTTTCTAAATCATCAAGTTTGTTAAATATGTAGGCTTGATCTTTATACAGCGTTTCTGTGCGTTTTTGTAGCTGCCCAACATCCTCAAACATTTCCCCCATATGTTGTTCCACAGTGGTGATTTTTTGGGACATTTGCATTAGCTGTTCTTTGATGTCTTTAACTGCTGCTGTGAGTGTTTGGGCCTGAGCCTGCAGAAGGGGGCCCATAGTATCAGTGATAGCCTGAACAACCTCTGCATAGGAGACACCAACCTTAGGCATGGACTGTTGGGATTCAGATTCAGCCTGGGAGAGCTTTGGAGAGGGAGGATTGGTGGGAGAGCTGGGGATCTTTTCCTTAACAGGCGCTGCTGCTGTAGACGCTCCCGCCGCCATCTTGGAAGCGAGGCGCTGACTTTCCTGCCGCTGCTTTGGTGTTTTGGAAGGCATGGTCGTGGACAGAAACCACAATCCATCTAGCCAGGGGAGCCCAGTGAAGAAGCAGGACCGGAGGGGTTGCAGACCGAAGCCGCGTTACTGCCGATAAGGGGTCGCGGTGAGTTAGGCAGGGCAGAGCACAAGGAGTCGGCGGCTGCTCACATGCCTGCCGGAACCGGAAGCCTGGTCTATATTTCTTTATTCATTATTATTACATGTAAAACAGCTTTTAATTGGCGAAACTTCTACAATATATTGTATATATTGTCCATTGCCGCCTGCCAAAGATTTGCCACACTATGGTTCATAAATGTGCTCTGTTCTTTTACACTGCCCGGTGATGGTGCTGCTTCTCTGTTTGATTTGTTTAGCCTCTGCGGCCTTTAACCAATACTGTTGAAAATAATACTATGAGGTGGTCAAGTTTGACTGGAAATGACTGGAAATACATGTGTCTTTTGTTAATAACAATATAGAATCCAAAATACATATAAATTATTTGACTTTATAACTGATTTGATCAATAAAAAAAAAAAAATACATACCCAAAACCAAAACAATTTATGGTGGATTTGGCAAAACTAAAACCAGATGATGAATTAGAACAAAAAAAACCAAAACATTGGGATCGGTGCTCATTTCTTTTAATAATTTTATTAATGTGTTTATACAACAAATACGTATAATGCAGTACCCTGGTCTGAATAGAGTCGCAAAAAATCATCCACCGAAACCCTTTCTTAACCCACAGCTTAATCCTAACCTTCCCCCTTTTCAGCCCTAACCATAACCCTCCATGCCCCACAGCCAAACCCTAACCTTCCTCTTAAGCCCTAACCCTAATATATCGGCCTCAACCTGTAGCTATTGGGAACTGGAACCTATTTTCCTGTTCCCTAAGCTACAATTTGCGGCCTAGCATTTTCAAACTGCATTTTAAATATGCACTATAAAACTAAATTAAATAACTTCATAAAACCCTAAATAGAAAAGTTATTTTTACTGCCACGGTTGTAGACAGGCTCTCGCATGCTCTGTAAACAGCTGCTTATATGCTTTTCTTCTTTCTAGGTTTATGTCAGTTAGGAGCTTTAACTTTGTTTTATTGTAAGATCTCATGTATGCATAAAGTGTGAACTTGCTGGTACATGATTTCTGGTGTATCTCTCCCCTTCCACATCGAAGTTCGGGATCTAGAATTATCATGTCTAGCTGACTTCTTGGCCTCAGAGTTAAGTGTTTCTTTTGAATTCTTTTCTTCCTCCTGTTTTTGTCTTGCCACAGTATGTGGAGTATAATTGGAGACATATTTGGAATCTGTAAATTACTGTTTTCTTATCATAGCTTCTTCCCATATTATTTGGTCCCAGGACTCGGGGGGTATACGGGGGTATTCCATACCGTCACTTCTCCCACTGATTTCATTGAAACCCTGTAAATCTCTATTGACTTCTATTATTTCTTAGTTTTCACATCGCCACTTCTAAAAAAAATGGGTTTATCCTGGGTCTCACACGGGACTGGTGGGAAGGTGAAAGATGCCGTGTTGTTTTTTAACCCGGGTTTTTCACATTGCCAGCTGATTAGATAGATTTGTTTTCTTATCGCTATGACAACTGTAAACACATTTCTACTTAGGGCCGGATTCATAAAAAAAACAATTATCAAAGTATAGGGCATGCTGATGCTTGTAGTGCTAAAAGGCCCAACAA
>WWET01000679.1:439578-454093 GCA_011038615.1 Limnodynastes dumerilii | reverse complement strand
AGTTGGTTAAAATTAATGGCATTAATATTTCTACGGGTGCGAGTAGGTGTTGGCGAGTTATAGAGTATAGAGTTAGACTTGGTATGAGAGAGTTTGCAGGTGATAAGGTGATGGTCTGAGAGAGGGTGAGGAAAGTTATTGATATCAGTGACTGAGCATAGCTTGGAGAATGCAAGATCAATGCAATTACCATCCTTATGGGTAGTAGAATCAATCCACTGGGAGAGGCCAAGAGAGGAGGTAAGAGAGAAAAGCTTAGAGGCATGAGGAGAGGGAGGATCATTAATGGGAATGTTGAAATCACCAAGGATAACAGTGGGTAAGTCAGAGGATAAAAAATGAGGGAGCCACGCAGAAAAGTGTTGTAGAAATTGTTGGCAGGATTCACTGGGGGGACGATAGATTACAGCAACACGCATAAGGTAAGGGTTAAAGATGCGTACAGCATGTACTTCAAAGGATGAGAAAGTAAGCGAAGGGACATTAGGTAGAGCAGTAAATGTGACATGTTGTGAAAGAAGTATTCCAACCCCACCACCCCGTCTGTCTCCAGGAGGTATGAGGTGATTACAGCAACACGCATAAGGTAAGGGTTAAAGATGCGTACAGCATGTACTTCAAAGGATGAGAAAGTAAGCGAAGGGACATTAGGTAGAGCAGTAAATGTGACATGTTGTGAAAGAAGTATTCCAACCCCACCACCCCGTCTGTCTCCAGGAGGTATGAGGGCGTACATTCCATAGTGCGCAGTTTATTGTTTTTGAAGGTGGTGGGAGACAGGAAATGTGTTTGATATTTGCATGATTCCTATAGTGTCCAGAGTTTGATTGATTTGTGTGAGAGATGTGAGGGGGACCAGGATTTGGAGAGATATCACCAGCTAACAGAAGAAGTAGTGAGAGATATAGGAGATTATGTGATCTATGAGATGTTTTATGATTTGTATCTTTAGAGGAAGCTACAGATAGACATTTTAGATAAGATAGGAGTTCATGGGAGTTAATTTGGGGATTGCTTAGAAGAGCTGGGCTTATAAGAATAGAGGGATCTGAATGAGGGTTATTGAAAGATGTATAAAAGTGATAGGAAATGTTGTGTAAGGAAATCAGAAATAGCAGTGGTGTAAGCATTGCAGGGAAATTGTATGAAGATGTAAAAGCAAGTCTAATGAAGGGTAGTGATATGTTAAGAGTATGTGGGTATAACAGAAGCAACATATAAAGCATAAATAAACGTTATTCTAGAAAATTTTAAAGTAGTATTTGCAGGCTATGCACAGAGTTGCTGGATGGTGCAGAGTTAGAAGATCCACAGGCCAGATGTTGATAGTGGTCTTGATTAGTAGATTTCCTGGAAGAATGTTCCCTCCTGTTCTCCTCTTGTGCAACGCTTGTATAACGCTTTCATATTCATGATGTTATTATTAAAGTACTTTGAAAATTGTATCCTCCTGGTATATAAGACATACCAGGAGGATTCAGTACCCTTTAAACAACATATGGATAAACAGACAACCACCTCTCAATATGAATGTGCTTTTATCACAAAATTCAATAAAACTTCATATAAGATTAAAAACATATTTAAAAATAATTACCCTATTTTGTTACAGGATAAAAATCTCAAAAGTATTTTACTCAATTCTCCAGTTGTAATTTACAAAAAAGGTAATAACTTACGAAATATTTTAGCCCCTAGTCTTTTACGCTCAAAGGAGAACAGCAAAATGGGAATTGAAAATAAAAATGCTAATGTGGGAAACAAAAATTGGTTACCTGTTCCCACAGCTGGATGTTTTAAATGTAATGATCCTCGATGCCTTACTTGCCCCTATATTAATAAAACATCTGTGTGTAATTTCTCAATTCAGGGTGAAATACGCAAATTTTATGTGAAGGCGTTTATTAATTGTAGGAATTGTTTATTCCTACGTGGTATATGTTCTCAGCTGTAGCTGTAATATGTACTACGTGGGACGTACCACTAGAAGCCTCCGAACTAGATTTGGAGAACACAAAAGAAATGTAATGAAAAAATCCCCTTCGCATAGCGTATCCAGACATTTTGCCGAAATACATAAGGGCGAAACAGATTGCCTTAAAGTAACAGGGATCAACGGCAAGAGGGGGGCGACCATTTTAAACGCCTCTGTAGGCAGGAAATCTTTTGGATCCACCAACTTAATTCTTTGACCCCCGATGGATTAAATGAGAATATGGAGCTTAATGCTGTTTTGTGATTTTGGCACATTCAGCTCCATATAATGGTTTATCTTTGGTCTATTTGTTTGTTGTTTGCTTTTTACATGTATTACCTAAATAAGATAAATACAACCAACAAGGGCATTATGTGAATAAATAAGTGTAAGACATACATGTGGAGAATGATAATGGGGAATGGTAATAAGAATTGTAAAGGTAAAATGAAATAGTGAATAAATGATAAAAAAAAAAAAAGAAAAAAAAAAGAATAATAATTTTCCACAGAATAATGGTTTACTATAATTGTATAAATATCTATTGTCCATTGTGTGTATGTGCCGCAATCTATTTGATAGCTCCTGGTAATTTACTACTCTATCATGAACATTTAACAACCTTTAAATATGTCTTATGGACATGACATAGATTTGGCATCTTATACATTTTTCTAAAGAAATAAGATTGTTTGATTCCTATATGGAAATAAGAATTATTGTGTGTATGTAGTGTGACCTATTTATTAGCTTATGATAATACATTATTCTATCATGTGCATTAACAACCTTTAAAATATGTCTTATGAATATGCCTTAGACCTAATAACCTATATATCTCTTTAAAGATAAGACTGCTTTATTCCTATATGGAAATAAGAATTAGTCCTGTAATTACATTCCAATATATAAGAAGTGAATCGTTTGCTTATTTGTTTATTTATTTGTTTATTTATTTCTATTATTATTATTATTATTTGTTAAAAACCCTATTTGGCTGGTTTTGTATAAAATTGTTATTTTGACTGTTTTATTGTTTATTTAAAATGAAGGTATACTTACCTGGTTAAGATTGTATACCTTTAAAGAGAAAAAACTAGCTATGGTTTTTTGAAAACTATACAATGCCTGTCTTTTCATCTAATTAGCTAACTAATAATAATAAAAAAACGTTTTCCATATATATTTTAAAATAAATTCATTTTAATTAATGTAATTATGTATATTTTGTATATTTAATAATTATATGTTTAGAATACTGACCTCTTGATCTAGGCTTAGGGCGTTAGGTTACTGCCTAATCAGGTGCAGAATAATTAAACCTCATTAAACTTCTCTATAAAATCTACTGCCCAGAGACTCACACCATATCGCTTTTCCCTCTGAAGAAATCACTACAAGGTGATGAAACGCGTAAGGGTATTTATCCTGATGACACCTTACTGCACATAGAGCAAAGCACTTTTTTCAAACTTTTATTACAGCCGATGATCGTTGCCAGCAGAACTTATAATCCTCCACGATCCTTCAGCAGCTCAGCACAGCTCACTCTGCCTGCCCTGTGGGTTCCAATCTCCCTGTCAGCTGTTTTACTAATCCCACGGCTCCAGCGTTTCCACGTTTCAGACATACGGCGGGACCTGAGGGTCTCCGTGTGGTCTCCACACTGAGACACATTGGAGGTACAACCGAGGCATCGCTATACTCCTGCCATTCTTGCCATCATTTGCCGGTATCCTCACAGCGGGTTTATTACCATCAACCGCATATCAACTGGATTTATAAATTCAGCTCATCCTGTTCTTTGCTAGCCGTGAGATCGTTAGATTGAACACATTCACCTGACAGCTGATGTCCTCATTCTGTGAATACACAGCATTTGAGCGCTGCTTCTTAGTGCTTAGCATAAGAACCTTTATGTAGAAATTATACCTATGGAGTTGCACTTGTGAGTATCTCATCTCAATAATCTATCCAACTGTAAGTACTCACACTGGTTATATCTGCACAACCACATCTTTTATTCTGCATCTACCAAGAACTGTTTGAGCTCTCCTTCATCGGATTTTTTGTTTTTCAATTACCTCTACCTGTGGCCAGGGTAGCGGTTTTTATTAGGGTGTTACTACCAGGATACATAATACATGTTTTATTTGTTTATGTGTATTCATTAAATTTGTATTATTGATTAGTATTAAGAGGTCAGATTCATCTATACATTATTTATTTTTATTTCATTTATTTTATTTTAATTATTATTATTTTATTTTTTTTGGCGCCAGTCACATATTATTTTGTTGTTTCTATATTTTCTTAACAAACAGATGTTTATACTAGTAGAAGGAAGGAAAAAAGGTTGTCCAGACTCCAAATCATCCATCCCTCGATGGATAAAATCCCGCATATTACAGGCCTACAAAAACAGGAAGCTGGATCTGCCATATAGTTTGAAACACATTCTACCAGACCAATGTCTACATCATGGGCAGAGAGAATCTGCAAAACTTCAATACATGAACTGTGCATGACAGCAGGGTGATCTTCGCCACATACCTTTTCAAAGCATTATAGAATTAATGTTTGAGCATCAGTAAATGCCTGCTTTGGTAGTCCATAGAGGTCAATCTCCCACCTCCTTCTCCGCCTAAATGCTGCAGTACTGGTGGTAAAGAATGCCATGCAACCAAACTGAGGTAAGCAATGTGTGTAGTAAGGGGAAAAAACAAATGAAAGAACCAGGCTACTCTCACTAACAACATCCGCTCCTGACTCCAGAACAGGCAAAAAAGAAGACACAGGAAGCAGGAGGAATGCTGGTTAGATACATGCATGTATTTTCTTCATTTCCTGTCCTGGCTCCAAGAGAGGAATTTTAACCCTCTGGTGTATGTTGCCAATGGAGAAGGATAAGAAAATTAAGATTTTGCCTTAAATAAATGTAATTTCATTTATAATATCTTTATTGTCTGAACTATCCTAGATTCGGATAGACTTGGTTGGTCTTATTCTGACATTTACGTGTTCACATATTAACCAATATTATGGACAAATGTCTCTTAACCAGCGGTACCCTTAAGTTGTTTGAGTGACAGTTACAGAATTGTGCAAGTACAGAAGTCTGTATTGAATCACATTAAAAAGGGTAACGCTTATACTGTAACGTCGACAGATATTTGGTCTGAACAGAATCTTCACTTTATTCTATCTGACAGTCATTATGATGGCAACTGTCTTATATATTAAAAGTTTTTAAATTTTCTATAAAATACCTTATGGTGTAGACTGTTTTATTGATGACCTTATACATTTCTACAAATTTAAACTAAAACAAACTATGGAGGAAATGTCCATGCAAAACAACTCTATCGGAATTGCCATTACTTCTATTTCTGAGTGGGTCTAAATGCTTTCTAGTCCATTAGTACAGATTATCAAACATGCAGAGTAGAAAGAAGTGACCATTATCTGACTGTTTCCTACTCCACATAACGACACATATTGGATGATATTCTGAACACTTTTGGGTCAAACAAGACAGATCAAGATGCATTCACAAACCTGTCCTCCCTTTCCAGAACAATCGTGCACAAAAATAAATTATGTAATGTAGCATACACAGAGTACATTCTTTTATTCTTTATTTATTTAAGTCTTAAGTTTCTGTAAAACACAGCTTCAGAGTTAAATTTACTTTATTAAACCAATAAAAAAATAGGTCACATCAATAGTGTATAAATGAACCTGCAGTTAGGCTGACAGGAATATAATTGTCACTCAGTATCTGAGAACAGTAACACAGAAAAACTCCTACTATTCTCTCCATTTACTAGCAGGATCAAGTGCAAGATGCAGGTTAATCTGAAAATACACAGTAAACTGTGTGCTCAGAATTTTAAATGGTCCTGTATTAATAAAAATGAAATTCATTGTAAAAATTACAATCATACCAAAATACATTCAAGTTTAATCAGGGCTCTGCAGATTTCAAGTATTATTAGTAGCTTTGACTGCCTTTGCCACTATAGCTCATGAGTTGCAACGTGAGCTATAGGAACTTTATCAGAATCTGCATTTTGTATTAGCTGGTAGTAAAATTGTACGACATGTTCTATGCCTTCCAATGAAATCCTTTCATTCAACCCATGAATCCTGAAAAATAACAAACAGTATCCTGTATTACAAAATTAAAATAGTACAATGACTAGATACTGTTTTTTTAATTAATATTTAATAGTTACATTTATGTACATAAATAGATTTTGTAATGTCAAAAACAATATATACAATTTTGGGCTAATGGTGGTTGGGTTCAGTAATGAATGCATAAACAGGATTAAAAGCATACGTTATGGAAAACATATTTCTTTTTACTTTGTAATTTTTGTCCATTTGTCCTAATTAAACTGCATTTTTCTAGCACCTGTAAAACTGCAAATGCCAGAATATACATTGCAGCTGCTCAAGTATTGCTTTTGCAATTATAAGTGCTAGCATGGTCTGGAACCCTGGAATTTGTGGCCTGGACTCAGAGTTTTAGCAGATCTGTAAGGCGGATTCACTAAAACGTCCTATGCAGAGTTGAATTTTTCTACTGAAACATGCAACTCTAAATAGCCCGTTGAAAAATGGTCCTTTTTTAAAAACCTGCAGTCAGAGCCGTAATAGCTCCGACCGCAGGTTACGGTATGTTTTAAAAAAAAAAAAAAAAGAAGGTTTTTTTTATAAACAATTACCCCCCCCCCTCCGCTGCAATAAATAAAATAGATAAATAAATAATATTGGCCCTACAGGGCATGCTGATGCTTGAAGTGCTACAAGCGCCAGCATTCCCAAGGATGCCAGGGCATCCTGGTGCTTGGAGTACCACAAGTGCCAGCATGTCCTGATATCCAGGGCCCGCCGCATCATCTTAATTTCCTCCATAACTATAAAATAAAAGTTGGGGCCGGCCATTATATTGTAAAACAAAAAAAAACAAAAAAAAATACAGTGAAAATAATAATAAAAAAAAAAACTACTTACCTGGCCCGCCGCACCATCTTAATTTCCTCCATAACTATAAAATAAAAGTTGGGGCCGGCAATTATATTGTAAAACAAAAAAAAACAAAAAAAAATACAGTGAAAATAATAATAAAAAAAAAAAACTACTTACCTGCTCTGCTGGGATCAAGTCTTTATAATAGACAACGTATGAAAATAGTAGGAGAAAAAGAAAAAAAAAAGGGGGAGGAAAAAGGAGAGCTGCAAAGGTTAATTAAGAAATCACCTGGGTGCAGCCACAGCAGTAGAGAATTCAAATGTAAACAATAAAACCACTCCACAAACTCTAACAGGTAGAGAATTTGTGTAGTAAAGACTGCTGTTATAGGCGCACACCTGTTAATTACATTATTAGACCAAATGCCCTTAAAAAAATCATTTTATTATATTACATTAAAAACCTGTTACTACCATGGAAATAGAACATACATGAATGCCTCCATAGACAAGTGATTCCATATACAAAAATAGACAGAACGAATATAACCAGCAGGCGAAATATAAGGGAAACCCAAGAGTTAATTAATGAGCCGGTATAAACGCCCCCTCCTAATCTACAACGTGGGTAAATGGTCTGTCCCTACTAATGAACTAATAGCCTTATGCTTATGCTTCACCCTGCCGGGCAGTAAATTTACCCTTTCTACGCTAGAACAATCTGGAGGGGAGAGAAACCAGTCAGAGATAAAAGAGCAAAGGCGACCATACCTCTTTGAAAAAGCCAAGTCCAACGGCAAAACGCGCGTTAGATAAGTTCTAAATCGGGAATCCCAGTTTTTGAAGAGTCCTACTCTGTTATGCACAACTATGGACTGTGCTTTGCTCTTTTATCTCAGACCGGTTTCTCTCCCCTTGAGATTGTTGTTCTAGCATAGAAAGGGTAAGTTTACTGCCCGGCAGGGTTAAGCATAGCCGTGAGGCTATTAGTTCATTAGTAGGGACAGACCCTTTACCCACGTTGTAGATTAGGAGGGGGCGATTATACCGGCTTATTAATTAACACTTGGGTTTCCCTTATATTTCGCCTGCTTGTTATATTCGTTCTGTCTATTTTTGTATATGGAATTCACTTGTCTATGGAGGCATTCATGTATGTTCTATTTCCATGGTAGCAACAGGTTTTATTGTAATATAATAAAATTATTTTTAAGAGCATATGGTCTAATAATGTAATTATTTAACAGGTGTGCGCCTATAGTAGCAGTCTTTACTACACAAATTCTCTACGTTTTTAGAGTTTGTAGTGTGGTTTTATTGTTTACATTGGGATCCAGTCTTGTAAGCCTTTAATCCTGGGGGTAGTGGAGGTTTTTTGCCAAAATAAATCCATTTAACTTTTAATAGTGGTTTTTTTTATTTAACATTCTTTTCACAGATCTGGTGGCCTGCTCCTTACGCTTACACCAGCCCCTGGGATAGTGTAAGCATAAAGTGGATGCAAGGACACTGGACAGCACTGCACCATATATTTAAGAAAAACACCCCTTTTCTCATTTAAATATTGTGGTACTCCCAGTTCCACAGGCGCAGTGCTGGTGGATGCGAACACAGACAGCTGAGCACACTTGCGCCCGTCTTTCTGTGCTCCCTCCCATTGTGAGCATACGTCTGAAAAAAAGACAAAAGCGCAGCTCTGAATCCAAGCCTGTATCTCAATAGAGTTATTCATTTGATTACAGTTAATTAGAAACACAGACATTTATATTATCCACCTTACTAAATAGCTAATTAATCCTTAGGTCTTATTATTTTAGTGTAGTACTTTACTATGGATATGAAGCATCTCTGATACTGTCTGCCAAAATCTAAAATATGATAAGAGGTTACAACTGGAGGGACAATAATACAATGTAATAATTCCTGGATCTAGTCATTGATGGCTATGCAGAGAATTTAGGAGTTTCTTTTCCTACCTGCTCAAATCTTCAGCATTTAGCATTAAAGGACTGAAACGATAGATGCTGTCTGTCAATTTGACAAAGTGGCGGCTGTCAGTGTTTCCAATGCAGATACCTAGGAGAGAAATATGGGGTAAATGTTAGTTCTTTGTTGAATGTAATGTCAAATGATTGAATGTACCTTATAGATGACTTGATACAACAAACTATTGTGCTATAGTGATCTGTGCGATAGAATTCTAAACATATGCTCATAGCCATTGAAATATATAACAACAATAACAAAAGCAGTTCAGATTAGGATTGGCACTGGGTGGTAAGGATTATGTAGGGATGTAATATGTCTAAAAACAATTGTGTCCCTACTAGTTTAAAAAAAAACTCTATAAGTTATTATTCACATTGCCAATTACCTGCATATACACTTTTTTTAAGTTTGTTTTTCAAGTGGTAATTTATGTCTATTGTGTTAGATTAGTACTGCTCTTGTTTCATAGATGATAGTCTCTTAGAACAATAAAAGGAACTGTAGCAGAGAAGACTAGGGAAGCCCTTATGACCACTGTTGTCCTTGCCTGGATGCATTCTTTTGGGCTCCATTTTCCCAGTTATGAATGTGGATCAAATTTATATATTGCTGTTTGTTCTCTATGTATAACTATTCATATTTTACTGTTGATTTTAAGTGGCAAATTCTTAACTGACATTTAATTTTTGTTTTGTTTTAAAAACATTAACATAAACAACTGTTTGTCCAATGATCTCATAGGGCCTGATTCACAACTAAGAACAGAAGTGTGTAAGAACGTTTAAACTGAGCATGCTCAGAACTCAAAATTATGCACTGAAACCATGTAAGAATGATTCACAGATAAGAATGGTAACTTAGGAATAATTCATGCTTTGGAATGTCCTAACTTCCGCATGCAGATGACTCTTAATGCAAATGAGCAGCATTCAGGCTATTAATGTACAGTATGAGACGTAAGAATGATTCACAGTTAAGAATTGCTTGCGCAGAGTAACATACGCATGGGAAAAGATAAGAAATCCCCCAACCATTCTTAAGTTGACATACGCATGGTTAACAGAGAGCCAAAGATTTAATGTTTGTTCAGCACACAGCTGCTGTGTGATTACAATTAATGTAATGAGTGTTGGCTTTTAGGGAAACAATTAAAGGCTTATCTTTTAAAACTGCTATTATGTTACCATTTTGTGTTTGACTTTAAATTTGAAAGGTACTCATTATTTACATTTATTTGCAGTTTGTGCATGATTTTATTGTTTGTTGTAAACATTTTTTAGACATAAGTTTTTTTTAATTTAATTTTTAGCATGTTTGCATCGTTGTATGAGACCTTGAGATACAAATATTGTTTAGGTTTAATTTATGTAGATATTTGTTATTTATGTTTTAACAGCGGAATGGTTCTTTCTTAATCCTTCAATAAGTATTTATGATTTTAATAATTTTTTTAATTTTTGCATATTGCATTTTTTGTTAATTATAAAACAAAGAAAGCCTAAGAAAATCAATCTGCTTAACTGAATCAATTAATGTGTTTCTTTGCTTAACCGTGACCCATGAGGATATTAAAGAACCTAAATATATGTGCAATTCTCAGTTGGGAAACAAAGCTGTTCCTAAATATAAGCATATTGAGAAAAGAACTTTCTTTTAGGGGTGTGGTTAGCATTTTTCTTTAGGATCTGTGAATCGTTCTTACTTATCTTTGCTGTGCGTAAATAGTTCTGACCTTTTACTGGTGCAAATGATACAGCTAAATTCAATCATACTTACATTAGAGTTTGTGTCAGTACGGGAGTAATTTGCGGAAACACATCCTTATTGTAAACGGGTAGCATTACTATATCCCTATCCTTACATTTAGTTGTCTATTGTGTTCAAGGCCTAATAACTACATTTACACGCATTTATTTTCGAGATAGGCACAAAGTGAAATACAAAATATGTTGTGCTATTGGGCAAGTGTCTCACTTTGGATCAGACATTAGGGGCCTCATTTACTAAGGGCAATTTGAGTAAAATCTTCAGCGATTGCAGTAGTTTACAGCGATTTGCAAGTCTCCGGAATACTATAGCAAAATCTTCATAAAATCGGTGGAGATGAGTGGGGAACAAAATCACCGGTGTTTAAATCTCTCTGGCGATTTTTTGCATGAGGGCAGGGCCGGTGCTAGGTCTCTGGGCACCCTAGGCAAAGTTTGGCCTGGCTCCCTTCCCCCCTTCAGGCCTCTATGCCCCCTTCAGGCAGCGCCCCCCTCCCCAAACAGTTTTAATTAGGTATTGCAGGCCCCCTCCCCTGTTTTAATTATGTATTGCAGACCCCCCTACCCAGTTTTAATTATGTATTTCAGGCCCCTCCCCAGTTTTAATTAGGTGTTGCAGGCCCCCTCCCCAGTTTTAATATGTATTGCAGGCCCCCCTCCTCAGTTTTAATATGTATTGAAGGCCCCCACCAATCACTTACCCGCTGTCACGAAGCCTGGTCTTCTAACTCATCCGCAGCGCGCGCTCTCTGCCTGCAGAATGACGCTGATGCGACCTTGGGGTAACGCCAGCGTCATTCATGAGGAAGGGAGGAGATGCTGCAGAGGAGAGGCAGCTCCTGGACTCTGCTGCGGCGCTGAGGTCAGAGATGGATTTATAACTCATGGGGCCCTAAGTAAGATGGCAATTTGGGGCCCCCCAAGGGATCCTGCATATTGGAAATGACCGCTCTTGTTTGATAAGGCTGCAAGGGTGCTTAACAGTGTAAGATCCTGGGCCCTGGGGCTTGCCAGGCCCTAAGCGGGTGCCTAGGTTGCCTTGTGGATAATCCGGCCCTGGCTGAGGTGAGTAAAGGGAATGACGGAGCCTGGTCTCTCCGTCACCCCCTTTGCTCAGCGCAGCAGCACTGTAACGCAACTGCATTCCCCCTGATGGCGGCCCTGTAACCAGACATGTAAATGGAGGAGGGGAGGCTGCATTTGCCGCACCCCTGGACCCGGCGCCCTAGGCAATCGCCTAATTGTAGCGCCGGCCCTGCACGAGGGACATACAAATCTCTGGATTTACTAAGGGAGGATTTTAAAAATCGCTGGAATTTGGGCTTAAAGTCTCAAGAGATAAATCTCATGCGTGTCAGTGAAGACTTTGTTCGCTTACAATTGGTCATGTAATCATGTGTCAGTGTATGAAAGTAAGGTGTAAATGTATTTCAGCTGCTTGTTTAGACTCAAACAACAGGTTTTGTGTGCTGCATATGCATAGTGGATATTTAATGAACAGTTTAGCCTTAATAAGGGCAACAGAAAGGACAGAGCAATAGGAGGACCACAACTATCAACAACCCCTGGTTCCTCGCAGGCAGTGTATAACACATCATGTGCGTGTGTTTGGCCGACGTTTGACCTTTGACTCCCTGTCTGATCAGGAAGTAGTTCAATTGTTTTGCCTCAACCACACTAAGGTCCGTATTCAGAGTACCAGGCGTATAAAATATACATCCGGTGTTTAGCGATTTTTACTACTGTGCATGCGTATTAACTTTTTAATGTAATCTACGTATCTTTTTCTTACGTAGATTGCGTAAATGCGGTACTCTGAGTGCGGGCCTAACCTCCTGAGCCTTTATGAGCATATCAGGAGGGATTTGGACCTAGCAACATCACGTCCCATGCAGTGTCTGGGCTTCACAAATTACTGTGTGTTCTCCACTTTTTGGCCACAGGGTCATTCCAGTCTGTGACTGGCTGGGTGGTTGGAATATCACAAGTGACATTTTCACGTTACTTATATCATTTGTTAAGTGCACTAATTAAATTGTCGCATACATATATCTGCTTCCCCAGCCATGAGAAAAATTGGCGTGACCTGAAGTTAGCCTTTTATCAGCTCTCTGGATTTCTCAATGTCCTTGGAGCGATAGATTGCACACATATTACGCTGAGACCACCTAAATGCAGGGCACATTTATATACCAATCGGCACCTTGACCACTCTTTAAATGTGCAGATGGTCTGTGATGCGGGCTTTCCTGGGTCATGTCATGACTCCTATATTCTGAGTCAGTCATCACCAAATTTGACACTGGATTAATGCCTGAGGGATGGCTACGGTTGTGTGAAGTCTACCGATTTTTGACGTAACACCAGTGATTTTAAAGCAAACTTTAGGAGATTTACACTGAATAAAGCATTTTCCTCTACATACATTTATACTGTATAATAAAAGGAATTACTATAAACTTATCAGGTAATGCAAACCTAGAACATACCTGGAGCCACTGGAGCTCCCGAAAAGACAGAATGAATAGTGCGTCGCAGAGTTTGATATCCGAAGTTTGACTCATCGTAAGGGCTAATAGGCAGAGGGTCAAATGCATTGAGAACAGTAATCAGAACTCTCTCATCACGGATAGTGTTCCTTACAATATCCAGAGCCTGTAAATAAATAATTCATACTCAAATATTCATATTCAATATCCACAATGTAATAACCGCTATACGGAGAAAAATGGTGCATGTGAGGGAGCGGAAAACTACCAAAAATAATGTTCTGACTAATATTTTCATAAAACAAGTACTGCTTGTAGATCATAAACACTATGAGACGTGTGTAAATGGGCTCTATGGACTGGAGGGTGCATGCACCCTCTAGATGTTACGTTACATTTACTA
Source organism: Limnodynastes dumerilii (assembly GCA_011038615.1). Lineage (NCBI taxonomy): Eukaryota > Metazoa > Chordata > Amphibia > Anura > Limnodynastidae > Limnodynastes > Limnodynastes dumerilii. The sequence goes on along the minus strand of WWET01000679.1, from coordinate 440,492 downwards.
AAGTAACTTCCATAATATGGAACTAAATGGAACTGTGCCTGAATTAGCTAGTTGCAGCATGTTTCCTTGGATCTCACTTAACTGTTCAGTCTGCATATAAACCAGCTACTCCCACACCTCCTGGCTGGTTTAATGCTGTTGACAAACTGGTCGTCCCTTGTCCTGTCTGGTCTGTTCTGACTCCCTTGTCTCTATGCAGTTCCATTGTTTATCCTAATTTCTCCAGTTGCTCCTAGTCCCAGCTATTCTCCATGTCTTTAGTTGTCTTTCCTGGATTTCTCAGTGTGTCGTTATCTGCTTCAGTATGCATGTGTTTAGTGTCACATTCCTTGGCTACAAGTTCCAGTCTCTGTGACTCCTATTGCTCCTGCTTCCAGTAGTATCTGCTTGTCATTCTGTTTCCTCTGTTCCTGTGTCTCCCAGTATTGCTCTGGTGATCTGTACCCACTTGCTGCAGTCCTCTGCCTCTGGTTCCAGCTCCCATCACATTCAGGTATCCAGTCCTGGTATCCACCTTTTCACAACCTGCAAGCACCTGCCGCGGACACCAGTCACCTTTATTCCAGTAATCCCCAAGGATCCCAGTATTTCTGCTTCACCCCTGAATTCCCCTAGGACTTTGGTATTTATATTGTTACTCTCATATACCCATGGACTTAGTGTTACATTACTTTTATGTACTTCAGTCTTTTTGTTATCCATTGTCACAGTTCCAGCATTATTTGTAATTTCCAAGGACCTCAGTTATCTGCATATCTGTACTATTGTTCCTGCATTATATGTTGAAATCCTTTGTTACTAAACTGTGATTGTCACTAAGAACCATATAAAGTAATGGCAATGGGGTTTCTGACTATTGTGTATAGGCTGTGTATAGTGTGTAAAAAAAATAAAATAAGAATAAAAAAAATTAT
>WWET01000679.1:358555-382871 GCA_011038615.1 Limnodynastes dumerilii | reverse complement strand
CCAGGATTTTTCCAGGCAGGTAGTATATTTACACTGCAGACATGTATGTGCAAACAAAGCAACAGAAAGTAAAACATTTGATGAAGAAACATTCCACCTAACGGGACTTTAAAACAATTAAACCTTTAAAGCAACATTTTTCCATTGTACTTTTAGAATCAGACTAACTTTTTGATTAAATACACTTGCACACTCTCATCTTTTATGTCTGCTTTTAAAGCTGAGAACTTTTTGGATTTGTTAAAGATAGTGTAAAGTACAATACAAGACAGTAGCAAATTCTAACATTGCTTTAATCCTATGTTAAGATTAGAACAACATTTTGTCTGTCATCGTTTCATCAACTGAAGAATGGAAATATTAAGAGACAATCTTACTTTGCTCTTCATGAACACTGATCCCCGTTGTCTTTTCATTTCTTCCACCTCATGTTTTTTCAGATACTTCTTTTTGGCCAGAAAGACTTTGCAAGGATCCAATCCAGTCTGAAACCAAACAATTCAAATGCGTTTTTCCATGAAAAGTACTTGCAAGACATACTATTAAAAATATGTTGGTAAAACAACACATTTAAACATAATGAAAATAATAAAATAGGGCTTTATATATTGAATAATGATTTAGATATTTTAAAAAGCATACATTGTAGAAACACACTAGTCCACAGATATAAGGAACATTTTGGCTCAATTTACTAAATGGTGAAGCCTTTGTTTTCAGTAGATAAAGACTGTTTTCACCTAAAAACTATCTTTACCTCCTGAAAATGAAGACTTCACCATTTATAAAACTATGATCGTTATGGAAACCATGGTGATCATCAGCTTCTGTACTCCTGATCGCAATATTTACTAAGTGTCTCTATATACCGGTAATACCATCTGAAAATGTTGTTAGGGTAAGTATTCCAGTGTATCCCCACATATCCCCCTTTTCCTCACCCTAATAGTTGTTATTAGGGGGAGGAAAAGGGGGGTATATATTGGGAGAATAATAATAATAAAAATTAGATTTTTTTAAATATTTTATAAATAAATAATAAAAACACTTTTAAATTAAAAGGAAAAAAGTTTAATAAATGCAAAATAAACGGTTACAATTTACTGTCTGGCCGTCACTTCTTTTTTAAAGTCCCAAAAGGCAGCTACTGTGCACACATTGACACGCTGAACAGTGTCCCGAAGATCATTGCAGGACCTCGCCGGAGGGGTAAGTATAAGTAAATATGGGCCATGGCAAGGTGCAGTGAGCCTTGCTTACATGATTAGCACTTGATGCGCTAATCATAGTAAATACACCCCTTTATTTGAAGGCACAAAAGAACAAAAGGGTCCATTTACGCATTGAGCGCTAATCATTTAAGCAGGACTGCGCATGTAAGCTCACTGCGCCTGCATTTTTTTAAATTTTTTTTTATTTAAAAGTGTTTTTTATTATTCAATTTATTAATAAAATATACATTTTTTAAACTTTTTTATTTTGTAGGATTGGCACTTTAGTTTTGTATTCCTGCGGTCTCCCGATATATACCCCCTTTTCCTCCCCCCTAATAACAGCTATTGGGGGAGGAAAATAAGGATATATAAGGGGATACTGCTGGAATACTTACTCTAATGCCATCTTCAGATGGCGTTATATAGAGTATGGGCAGAAACTTAGTAATCATTGCAAACAGAGTGGGCCGGCGATCGGGAGTACAGAAGCTGATAATCACCATGATCCATGCATTGTAAATGATGAAGCCTTAGTTTTCATTAGATAAAGACGGTTTTCACCTGAAAACGGTCTTTATCTACTGAAAACGAAGGCTTCACCATTTAGTAAATAATAATATGGAAAATGATAGTTAAAATGAAAGCAAAGTTCTAAAACAATATATGATAATAGTGAGTTTTTACCTTTTTGATAACTTTCTGTCGGAATATCTCTGAATTCGCAAAATAGAGAGGTGAACAGTAGTTGACAATTTTTATCCCATCGATAGATTGAATCTAAAACAAATATTATAAATGTAAGTTACCCTAAATGAGGTGACAGAAATATTGTATTTAACGGCAAACAAAATTAGGTAACTGCGGTTTATTTATAAATAGGACCAATCCGAAGTTTCCCAATCAGTAATATATTAGACAAATTTCATGAGGTGTTAACAAAAATAGAGATGCACTGGTTGCGAAAGATAATGATGAAATGTAAATGTAAAATTTCTACCCATACCTTGATGTGGACCTTTGGATTCTTGTATATATCGGTGGAAGCCACCTGACCCAATGCTGAACCATTTCGGCTAACATAGGAGACAAAGTGAAATTTCTATTTTAAACTCTAATCTTTACAATGTTCTAATTTAATAAATATTAATATATTACACAAGTAATACATCACGTTGCTTGTTGCAGCAACTATAACAATCTTGGGACTCTTGGATGGTGACAGAATACATGCACATGCCGATAATTTAGATGGGAAAATGAGTGCGTGTTTTTGTTAAAGTAACTCTAACTGTTTACATATAAGAAAGAAGCTGAGGAGCTATTGTTAATACACATGTAATTCTAATGCTGCATTTTTTAAGGAAGGCAAAGGTACTGTAGATGTCTTTTAAAAATAAAAAGAAGACAAAGAACTCACAATTGTGTATTGAAGATGACAATCAAAACTGAAAATCCTACACCAACAGCAACTCCATATGGAAGGCCAAGGATGAAAGTGGACAGGAAACTTACAACCCAAACACACTATGGAACAGTAAACAAATGACAGTGATCAATGCAAGCAAGAAATACATTACTTTAAGATCATAGATTAGGACAAAAAAGGAATTCTGTATGAATTAAGTGTAAACAGCATAGTATTGGTTTGCAGATTTGCATTAACACATACAATGTCTTTGTAAATCAATATGATTCAATATATTTGTTTACTCTTGTGCTATGATCTAAAAAATTAAGGTTCTAAAAGCCATTTATTAAGTATATTTAACAGGGATGCTTTACTGTATAAATATTTAACATAACTATAAATTAGTGAGCACAACATCCTTCAGATCCTAATTTTTAATAAATTCCATATTGCATAGTATTCAAACATTGTGTGTGGCCAATCTATAATCCTTTACATCAATGTGCATCAGAATTTGCTACATTATCCAATTTTCCAATCTCTTTCTCAGCCACTATATACACAAGCAGGATTTTGAAAGGGGGGGTTTCCAAAGCATGTAATACATGTGGGGTAAATTAGCATACCTCCAAACATTTTGGAGCCCAAAAACAGGATAAGCAAGCTCCACCCCCATCTTGTCCAAGCTCTGCTTCTGTCCCGCCCAAGCTCTGCTTCCATCCCGCCCCCAATGTCATACCGCACTGGGCAAAAATGTGAACAGTAATTTAAAATAAATAAAAAAACCCTGCCTCCAATATAGTTTTAATAGTTTTATTTTGAAGGTACACAGCTAATAGCAATTGAGCACACTACACCATGGACTACAACTTGTGCACTGTTGAATTTGTTGTGACCCATTCACTATCCCCACCTGCTTCCCTATTACAGCACAGGCCAGAACCATCTTTTTCTATGTCAGTATGCCCCACATATCTGTGAAGCCACGCCCCTTTTTAAATGTTTGCTTTTTGGACATTTTTTTTTTCATTTTATATTCAATGTGTGTGTGTGGTGGTGGGGGGGGGGAGGGAAACCCTTGGGGTGGTGGGGGGGGGGGGCAACCAGAAACCCCCCCTGGGTGCACCAGTGATAATCATATTAATCTGTGACATGAGTAATTGGATATTTTTTGACAATTCCTGCCATATCCTTCATTTTTTTTTGTCTTGCTCAATGATTGAGCTTTCATATGTTCATATATTCAGGTCATGAAGTGCCCATGCAGTATAGATATACCGTAGTGTTTTGCGGAACACCAATCTGGTGGTTACAGGAAGGTTTGTGTTAATAGGAAGAGGTTAAAGGTTGTTTCTTGCAATGGGTTTGCTATTGTTTTTTCTGTTGTAATGTTTACAGATTATAAGATTGAAAAATAGGCTACTATCGGTTGCAATCTCTGCTAAGAAAATGTGATTACCGAAAAAAGGGACATCCGAAAATTCCTTTTCGGATGTCCCTTTTTCGAATACCTACCTTTTTCTACTTTTTTAATGAATGGGTGAGTATGCCGTTCGGCATACTTCACCCATTCACTTTCGCAATCCGCAATTTCCCTCCGTCGCCGGACCAGGGACAGGTGAGTAAATTATCTGTGCGGGTCAGGCTGTAGGGGAGGGAGGATTAGGGTTAGGCTGCAGAGGAGGGAGGGTTAGAGTCAGGCTGCAGGGGAGGAAGGGTTAGAGTCAGGCTGCAGTGGAGGGAGGGTTAGGGTCAGGCTGCAATTAAGGGAGGGTTAGGGTAGTGAGAGGGGAGGGTTACGGTAAGATTTAGGGAATGGGCTGGGGGACTATTTTTTAATAACTTTTCGGAACACCGAAAGCTCCGTGGATCGTTTGCTATGCCTCGAGGCATATGCAATTGAACTCAGCCAGTTCGCAACTGGCTGGGAGAAATCTGAATTTTCGGAATTCAGATTTTCTTTGCAGGGACCCACACCCGTTATAAAAAACAGTCTTATTAATGACTGGATTACAATATGACTGGTTACTGTCGGCAGGTTTGATATCGCCAGCCCTTCTTCTTCTTACATCCCTGTGAGTCATGTTTTGAATCATAAATGCAAACCATCACTTAAACACACCTAAAGGAGATTAAATGAATTGGACAAAATGTAACATTATTTCATGTAAAAAAAAATCAAAAAAATAAATTTAAATGTACTTAAAGTAATATGTTAATTTTTCTGAACTGCTTGCATATAAATGTTTGTTCCCAATCAAATTCATTGCTACTTTGGCTCCTTTTCCGTCTCTTGTACCTTATTTAATACGTATTACGTGTTTGTTTTGCCTGTGTGGAACTTGAAAACTGATAAGGTACAGGGCACAGATCCAGGCAGCAAGCCTGGCACCATCCTGATCATTCGACCTTCACTGCACTTCACGATAAAAAACAGAAAACTATACCAATTAATGTCTAAGTGATTCTTTAGGGCTTGTTCACATCTGAGCAGGAGTGTCATCAGGCATTTAATTCCAATAACAGTATCCCAGGCCTGGGCTGAGAAGCTCCAACGTTGTTCTATTTCTTTACAGCAGCCACAGCCCAGTGCATAGGTTCATTCAGATCCTATTGGTTGGCCGCCTGCGCTGCAGAGCTGTAGGTCTCGTTAGACTGATGATGTGTTCAGTCTCACAAGACACAAAAGACTTCCCAACTGTCTTAAATTGGCAGACTCAGCAGGAGCAAGCTGCCTATAGAGATGGATTAAGTTGTGGACACTGCTGTACTTAGTTTTTAATACTTGGCAAAACTACTGTTGGTAATTTAATGACCATTATTAACAACATTCATTATTAATAAAGGGGCAAATGTCTGTATGTTATTTTTAACATTTGATAAAACAATTGTTCATAATAGGGAAATATATTTGTTTATTACTTTATACAGTATTAATAAAAATCAATTAAAATTAATAGCAGTTATTTGCACCATTATAAAAAATAAATTAATTTTATAATCATTATCGATAATCATCATTATTAATAATGGAGGAAACTACTGTATATTAATTTTAATTTTGGCCAAAATATATACTATATATAGTATAATATAAAATGAGTGAGAGTAACAGATATATATATTTAGGGGAGTAAAATGTATCGTACTGGTGGACGAGGGTCGTGTGTGTGTGTGTGTGTGTGTGGGGGGGGGTTAAATATTGCAATAGTATACATTGTTTTACTTATTCATTTCACCAATACTGCTTAGGACTTACAAAGCAGAGATAGAGCACATCCATTGAACAATCAAGCATCAAGCAATACTGATAGATGGCATTATTAAAAGTCATTACTTTAGTAATTAAAAAAATTAAAAAGTTTGGAATCCCATAAACATATTACTTTGGAGAAACATTATTATGATTAGATGTCTGCTTTTCTGAAGATTGCAGTAACTGTGGCGACTAATCTCCAATCTCTCTTCAACCCATTGAGAGAATTTTCAGCTTTACAAATGACTTTTGTTGTTAAACCATTCAGTTAACTCAGCTAAATATTATTTATGTATAAACAATTTTTGTTATATTATGAATTGGCTCCAGCAATTAATGCTGGAATCTGACACTGTACTGTAAGTGTTATTAGCTGGCATTTTAAGTTCAGCAAGAGCTGCCACATTATCCAGAATAAGTGTGTTTGGATCAGGAGAATTGTTGAAAGGCACCATTGAGAATTCCCCCTGGGATTTCTGTATTTTGAGTAAAGAAATGTTATGTGTAGCAGACAGGTAATTATTTGCAATAACCTCTTGTGAGTACACAAGGGACTCATTTGAAAGATTGAACTTTAGGATTTATTTAGTAACTTTTTCTGCTGATGGCAGGTATTTTAGCCAGGCTGCGGTGGTGGGTAGAGGGGGATTAAGTGGAGAAGAAATCCAGTTTTGCTTTTTTTAAACCTCACATTCACTTGCACACATAGGCCCAAAGTCATAGATAAGAAAACCTGCAGACTTCCATACACTACATATGGAAGTCTGCTGCAAAATGGCACTGTGCATGTGCAGTACCATTATATCCACAACAGAGCACAGCCAATCAATGCCGTGCTCCATGCAGATCTGAGCGCCCTGCAGGAGGGGCATGCCCACCCCCATGTGTAGGAGACAGGGGGTGGGCATTCAATTATACAGTAAGGGCTTGGCTAGGCCCTTATGCAGGATGCAGTATTCCATGCGGAGGGGTTTCCGTGCGGAATACTTAAAGACTTAAAGTAGCAAGGGGGGCCCTACTGTTCTACATGCAGGGTGGTGGATCAGCAATTCCATGCGATAGCCTCAGCAGCGAAGGCTACTGTACTGAAAGGACGCTTAATTATGAATCCGGTCCCTAATCCCTGAAGAGATATTACCATTTTATAATGATAATTAAAATTACTTACACAATCGAGTTTGCTTTTCTTCCAAAGGTAAAAAGGGTCAGAAAGCTGCTTCAAAGAGTTCTTCAGATTTACTGCTATCAAGGCTCCAAGGACAGCCTGAAGGAGATGAGTGAGGGAAGCAAGAATCAAGATGCATTATAGGCAAAGAAGTAGGGTATATTGAGAAATATGAGAAAAGCATGTGAGTCATGCAATCCTAGAGACATAAGACAGGACTCTACCTTAGGCAGTGGTTCCAAATAGGTACCAAGTGCCAGCATAGTCACCATAACCACCATCATGACAAAGAAACTGGACATCTGAGAAGAAATAAACATTAAGGATGTTTGGAGTCTGAATTTCCAGGATAGTTTGCAAGTATGGTTTTACCAAAAAGCAAATTTTTTTAACTTAGTATCAGTTCATAAATTCTGAATCCTACATGGAACATAAAGCAATAGTTCAGGTTTTATGACCTGACTTGTTTTTTTTGTTTTTTTAAAGAAAGTTCTCAGTGCATTTTTACATTTCATTTTCTCAATAAATCTCAAATCAAACAGTATTTCTAATATATGAAAATTCTCAGAAGGTAGATACAGTGGATTATTTTGCATTACCTGTGATTTTCCTCCCGCTCCATCCACTGCCAAAGTTACAGAGAGAGCGCAGCAAATGACATGTATAAAGAAAAACGAGCCAAAGAAATTACTACAACCGAGGGCCAACATTTCCTGCAAGAAAGTATTGCTTATATTCAGATCACTACACAATTAAACAACACATGATAGAGTCATTTTGATCAAAGTGTAATAGTTTTTAGGCTATTATATTGTATGCATTGGCATTTAGGCAACACACACAAAATCGCCTCTAGAATTAATCATAGGGACTTGACACGACAAAGCACAGAGCAGTAAAGGGCATCCTGAAACACAGAGGTTGCATGGTCCAGCTTATTAACAATTCAAAAGACTCAAAGGTTGGTGATTATTCTAAAAATACAGTAAATGTGATGAAAGATAATGTATTACAAAACCAATAAACACAATACAACATCCTGTTGGAGTAAAAAAATTAAAAACATGGAAAGTATGTGGGTACTTTACCTGATTTGGGTCAACATCGTAGCCATGTTTAGCTCCTAATGTTCTACCCATGGCAAGGTTAATCACATAGCCAACAATAGCAAGAGAAAAGGCTGTGCCAATCATTTCACTCCATTGGCTTACAGTAGGTAATGTGGGTGCAGGAAATCTGAAAAGTATAAAATTAACTTCATGTACTTCCTTTTAGATTATTATGTATTTAAAACTCTTGTATTTCTTTTCTTGCGTTATTATGAAGCATGTACAACATGTATGTCCTTATATTTTACATTTATTTTATTCTATATAGTACACTGTATGTAGGCAGGTAATGCAGTGCACTGTAAACTTTAGCTATAAATGGATCTGTTTATGCTAAAAGTATCTACTTACCCTAAAGGAATATGCCCCACTACATTCATCTGATACTTCTCTGGAAGGTTGAAACTACCAGAGACAGCTGTAGCAATTATGACCTGAGGAAAAATGGAGATATTCATACCTAAGATGTTGTAAGACAAGTTTAAAATGTAAGACCTCACAGGACATAAATACATACAATGATGATCTCCATGGGGATGGGAAAGCGTATCTTGTGCATGTATTTGAGGTTCAGCTCCTTGACAATGATGAGTAGCACCGAGCTAATCAGAGCAAAGACCAGAGATGCAACATTAGTATGTGGAAGGTTCTTACAGATGTCTATGAAGGTCTGCAAAGAGAATTGTAAATTAGTCATTTTACTTTGGTGGATAAAACAATGGGCCGTATTCACAGATCCGTTTTTACATGGAGTTGCGTGTGTATTTTTAGGTACGTTTTTACCTGCGCATGCGTAGTAAATTTATGTAATTTACGTTGAATATACGCTCGTAAGCGCTTTAGGCACGGACATTTGAATCGCACTTTGTGACATACGTGCGGATGGGCGGGGTAGAAATACGTACTTGAAAATTTATATGAAATTGGGTGGGGGGAGGCATTTAAATGAACTCACGAAGGCGCAGCTATAAAAAATCGCATGGACGGAAGACATATACACACGTAGGTACACACTTAAAGATCATAATGGTCTATGGAGGTGTAAGAAAACGATTGCACGGCCAGGAGAGAGGAGTGTCGTGGGTGTTGGTGGCTGTTGCCTTGTTACGTGCGTGCGTATAATTGCGTACTTTTCAAAAATGGATCTGTGAATACGGCCCAATATGTCTGTCAATGTCACCCGGTTATTCAGTACTTACATAGACAATAGCCAGGACACCACTGTAAGGTGGTATTGTGATTCCAAAAATATACTTCAACACAGAGATGAGAATTTGCAAACCAGCAGCTGTCATAAAACCGCGGATAAACGATTCAGAAAGATATATAGCAACAAAGCCAAACTGCACAAAGCCCAGGGCAATCTTATATGGAGAAAAGAAAAAAAAATGAGCACACCTAATTTTATATTAGTCTACAAATATAGACTAATATAAATGTATAACATATGAAATATAAATGTAACATATGAACGAGAGATTTATCAGCTGTCCAAACCTGTATGATTGCTGTAAGACATGCTAATGTGGCTGAAATCTGCATTCTTGCACTGTTCATTGCCTCAATGTCTGTCACGGTGACATTCGTGGTCTCATTTAGTTTTTGAAAATTAGACTCTGGTGCCAACTGCATACACACATTTCCCACTATAATACTAATGACAGCAAAAGTGCCTTTAAAAAAAGAGAATGATAGTTACAGGAAATAATTCAACAAAATGCACGTGGCAAGTGTCACATCAGCAGCACCTTACCTGGTACCATCTGCGGAATTCCTCCCAAGAAGAAGTATATCACAAGGGGGAAGAAGGAAGAGTACAGACCATTCACCGGGGGAAGGTTAGCAAGAAGGGCGAAAGCCATACCTGCAATCATAAATGAATGCTGGAAATATCTTTCTCAGCTGCCAGTGACCTGTATTTATTTGCATGACAGAGATGTTACTAACCTTGTGGCACCTGAATGGTACCAGCACTTATGCCACCAAGCAGATCTGGTAGGGCATATTGCTTTAGGTTGTATTTAGGTACCCAGGTGAGAATAGGGAACAGGCCAAAAATGAGAACTTTGAGTTTGGCTGGTGACAAACTGAAAGAAAAACATGTGTTGCTATTAGCACAATGAATCATGGTAATGAATAATAGTATTACGTGTACAGTCATATATTTTGTATACCCTTTGTATGAAATGTTTTGTTAAACTACTTGTGGCACCTTTTGTACTATAAATTGCTGCCTTTACTGCATGAGGAAATAGAGCACATGCCTTAGGCAGCAGTGTTCAAGAACATTATAGACAGGGACTGGCAGCGTTGGAAGCACCTGTGTCCAGGCTGGTCCCATATCGGGTCAGTTAATCACTTGCATGTTTCCTAACTAAGTCTATGTCATATGGAATTGTGGATACGGTCCATAGTGGTGGGTTTTTTGTCAGCTAACATAAAGGAACGCCACAGTGTATTGTTAACAGTTTGATAATGCAAAGGCAATCTGTATGACAACAGGCTAGAATACAGTGCTGCCTGATGCAGGGATAATTAATTCCACGCTGCATAGCGATTTTTGGGGGCCCCAACAATAATGCTATTTATCGAAATCATCCAAACCATATCCCCACCCTGTTGAGTTGCATTCTGATCTTGAAAGAAGAGAGCAGAGGCCTCTACTGTCAATAGCAGTCACACCTTCTGTGCCCACAGTACAGTAGTTCCACCACTAAGTACTACATAATATGCAGCTGTTAAATAACAATGACAAGAGATAGGCTTTGTAAATATTTAATCTCTGTAAGCTTTTATTCAAAAGTTAACACAAGAAATTTGCGTTCAGTTTTACCTGAATAACTTTCTAACTTTTCCGCCCACAGGGTAACTGCGGTTTTTCTTTTCATATTCCTCATTAAATTGTTCCAGATTATATGTCGATCGATCAATTATATATCGAGGCCGAGCCTTATTCATCTTTAGGCAAGTTACAGTGGGAATGGCAGGTAATCCTTTAAGACTCAGCTATCTCTAAAACGAAAAATAACAACAAGAATTAAAATGTTAATATTTTTATGCTAAAATGCTATTGTTATGAAAAGAAAAACAGCAATTTATTGAAATAACTTTAATTTTCAAAGAAACTGTGTAACTAGTTTGTGTAATGGATAGGACTGCATTTTGCCAGGATCCAAATGTGTAAATACGGCATCGGTCTTGCTTCAAAATGGAGAAATTCAAATTAAGTCTTAAATTCATATGTTTTGAGATTAATATTTCCTCTCTGAATCTCCCTCTTTCTGCGTTCCAATAATTAGGATTATCTCAGCACCACTCTACCTAAATACACAATTCATCCTCCCCTGCAAACATACCTTTTAAAACATCTTTTTATTCTGTTGTGTTGCTTTATTGGTCCCTGATGAAAATCGTCTTGAAACATTGGACATGGACACTTTGGTGATATTTTGGTGATATTAAAAGTTTTCTACATTTGAAATAGTATGCCAGTCCCAGGAGTGACTTTATATTCTCTATCTATGTTTTTATTGTTTTGTAAGTGCACCCTGAAGAAAATTCCTTTATGAGTGACAGTACTACATGGACTTGTATATATATACAAATAAAAAAGACACCCCAGCATTCTCCTCATGATGCACAGACCAACTGGGAGTCATCACATGGTTAATTTCTGTGTGGAGCTTGTATGTTATCCCCGTGTCTGCGTGGGTTTCCTCTGGGTGCTCCAGTTTTCTCCCATACTCCAAAAACATGCTAATAGATTGGGGAAAAGATTAGGGAATTAGAATGTAGCTCCAATGGGGCAGGGACTGATGTGAATGTGAAATATACTCTATAAAGTACTACGCAATCTGAAAGTGCTATATAAACACCTGTTAATAATATTCTTAAAAATCTATCGATCATTCTCTGAAAGGTGGCAGGGGAACATGTGACCCAAGCTGAATCTTTTTGTACTAAAAGTGGCCCTATGGACAGAACAAGCAGTCTTTTCATTTGCACCATCTGTCAATAGCATTTGCAGTACCCTTTTGTTAATGCTAGTGTGGTAAGGTAACAGGTCTTTCCTAATCTTTTAATTATCCCACAAATTTATCCACATGAGGCATAGGATAGGCATTAAACTTTGAAATTACATTGCAAAAGTGCCAGTCTGGTTTTAGAATTAACAACAGGGCTTGACCACTTACTTATGTCAGGGTTGCCGACTTTTAAAAGCTTCCCTCCGGGAGATCCCAGAGGAAAGCCATAGATGCATGCAAGGGACGGGGCTTAACAGCGCGATTTATGCAAATCGTGTCATTAAGCCCCGCCCCTTGACTATCAGTTACCCCTTTCTGGGTTTCATAGGGATGGGGTGGAGCTTGATGACACAATTTTCAATCATCAAGTCCCTCCCTGTCCCTAGCAACACTAGAAAACTAGTGTTGCCAGGCAGGGGGGCAGGACTTGAAGCCATGGTTTCATGGAAACCACGAGCCTCATGTCCCTTGCGGGAGATTTGCCGGCTCTCCAGGGATACCAGGAGAACTGCCTTAATTTTGGCAGTCTCCCGGACATTCCTGGAGAGTCGGCAACTATGTACTATGTAATACCTCAAATGTATCCAGCATGCATGTAAAGTGCTAGAGTAGTGTTTCTCAACCTTGGTCCTCAGGGACCCCTAACAGAATCAAAAGTGATAAAATGAGTACAACCTGTGGAGCTTTTAAAATGTGTCAGTTAGTAATGAACACACCAGTGCTCCAGCAGTGAGACGTGGAAAATATGCACTGTTAGGGGTCCCTGAGGACCAAGGTTGAGAAATACTGTGCTAGAGATAGCCTCATGTCTAGCCTCAGGTTTTCTGTAGGGTTTTACCATAACTGTAACACCTTGCTGTGATTATGTCATGTTTCTGAAAAGAAAACTCTATTATGTTTCAAAAATTCCTTAACATTCTACTTTTGGGGTCAGATTTGCTAAAGTCAATTTTGTCAAAATCTAAGTTTTTAAATGATTTTGCCAGCGATTATGCAATTGACGGATTTATAAAAGCCATAAAATCGCCCAAAATACTGCCTTTTCAAATTTGGTGTATTTAAGATTGCCATGGCAATTTTGTAAAAGCATAATATATAAAATAGCTGGGTTTACTAAACGTCACTGTAATTGCCGAGGAACAAAGAAGAAAATGGACCAGCCTACAAGATCTCGCATTAAGAAGGGAGAGAATCAAGCATCAGAGATTCTAATGTATTCAAGCAAGTCATTGGAAAAATGAAGATTGCAGAAACGTGAGTATTATAAATTTTTTATTATTTACAATACTTTTTCAACAGTATTAATGAATATTGAACGCACACTATTGCGGACATGACATTGGCCACCATATAAAGTTACAATATATAATGGACATGAAATTGGCCACTATATGAAGGGACACATTCAGCATAATTTATTGGTGATGTGTGACAATTTATAATCGGTACCTAAGTCGACCCTTAGTATTTTTGATACTTGGACTGCAGATGGGGTATTTGCTGTCTCCATTTTAGGAACTAATGAGACTGAATATAATTTAGGGGTTGGTCTGTCAGACAAGGCTTTCCTATCCTTCCAGGATTTTATTAGATTTATATAATTCATTTGTCTCAGCTTTCTTTTCCCTGACTGGTACACCTTATTTTTCAACTTACCCACTTTTTCTATTATATCAAATAGCATTACATCCTGGCTAATATACTGTCAACCGTGGTGACTGAAACCAGCACTCTGTCCCCAGTATAAAACTTGATCTTTTCTTATTTTCCTATGATAGATCCTCGGTTGTGCTTGTTGGGTCTGTTTCATGTGTTCCTTCGTTATGGGAGCTACTGCAGCTGTTCTTTCCTACATTTGCCAGGTTTCTTTTGCTATGTCCAGCAATCCTCTAGAATGTCTCCAATACTACAAGTCAGACGAATCAGGTAAAGTACCAATGACCAATCCTTTCAAATCTTACATCTCTCCATCCACTCTCGCTATGTTCGTTCTATTAGAGCATCAATTCTTTACCATTTAGCATTTGGTATCACTAATGGTTAAAATAAAAATACTTCTGCATCCTGTAGTTCTTTACAACCCATGTACAGTGATTCACAGTGATTCACTTGCCACCATTGGTACCCATATTACTGGTTGAGGTACAATGCAGGAGAGGATTGTGGGTCTTCCCTTATGGTAAGATCCCAATTCTTCCCATCTTTGTCAACCACCTTTATCAGCATGCTTTTTTAGATTTTAATAAATCTTTTCACTAGATCACCAGTCTAAGGGTGGTAAATTGAGGCTCTTAGGTGAGTGTCCTTGAACAATCGATACATCTCCTTCATAACATAAATGGGATTCTCTGGTCAGTTTTTCTTTCATTATTCCAACTCTGTTTAAAACCTGGGCAAGTTCTCTAGCTATTGTCTTTGTTGACAGGGCGTGTGGCTTCTGAAGAGGATTGTCGCTAGAAATACTGGGGCCCAGGACACATCCACGGTGCTCCACCCTTATGAGTGGAGCTTTGTGAACCTGCATTTGCAACGGGTTAATGTGCAGGGAGGTCCACTAATGTGCAGCTCTAAGCAGCATGTATTTAGTTGGGCCTCTAATCAAATATGCCCGGGATCACATCTGGTGCCTGCTGCTGCAGAACTAAGATAAGTATTGGTGGCCCTCATCTGTTTCCGGGCCCGTGATAGTAATCTATTATCACCAGATGTGACCCCGGGCATATTATATTACAGGCCCAACTTAATACATTGCTATTTGTTCATTTGGAATCTCTAGGATAGGCAATGCAACCAAAGGATTACTAAACCGTGGTCTGGGAGCACTGAACTTGCACTAGTGACAGGATGCACAGTAGTCAGACACATCTATATGGACCTCGGTCCAAAAGAACCACTGCAATGTCCTTTCAGAGGTGTTTCCTATACCTACTGTAAATGTCCCACAGTAATGTCCTAAATACTATACATGGCTTAAACACAAACAGTTGTTGTACAATGTCCTTTCCCCTTTTTACACTTTTTACAGTGTGATACAGCAAATTATTTTGTAATACTAGATATCTGCTGAAAGTCGGCCATCAGATTCTGAGAAGAGGCGTCTTGCAACAGTCACCCAGGATGTGAAAGACCTAAATGTCCATCCCTTTTAACAAGCACACGCATCTACTAAAGACCCAAAACACCTGTCATGTCTTTTTTTGTTTTTTATTTTTTTTAAGTAAATTTGAGAAATTTATTAATCAAATAATTCATAAAATATTTATACATTTTGCTTCAGGCAATAAAACAATTTATACAGAAGAACAATACATGAGTCCTGGTTACCAGTACAAGGGACATACTGGGAACATCAGCTGCTGTCCTCTGAAAGATCACAGAATATCTCTCAAACAACCTGAGCAAACAGGTTTGAGAAAGCAAGAGTAGGTTTTGTTACTCAAGTTACATCATATCCTGAGCGGATATCAGTGTGGAAAGTAAAATGGCAGTATTTGCTTGAGTTTTTGAGAGGGTACTGTGCATGTCCTAGTGTGTTTATAGACATGGGCGTGTGTGTGTGTTTAATACCCTATTAGGATGTGGTGACAAAGCTTTGTGTGTGTGCAAGGTCGGTTTATACTGGAAAATAGCTGATACACCTGGACTGGGAATATTAAAATGTGCAGGAATATACAAGTGACAGTTTGATGTAGAAGATTATCTGTCATTACAATGAATGTGATTTATAGCTGACACACAAACATAAAGGGAAATGATAACCACTTTACAAGGCTGATTTAATAAAGTATGTTTATTGTTAATCTGATAGAAAACTACACATTGGGCTGGATCCAACGACAGGCAATTTCCATACGTCATTGTGCATTAGACGGCATTCGTCCAATACAGAATTCTGTTTGGACTTTAGTGTCCACACGGGGGGCCAGCCAATTCACCATATGTATGAGATACGCATGGCGGGTGGGCATAGATATTTAAATTGCACAGTAAGGGCAGGGCCAGTGCTAGGGTGTTCGGCACCTACCAGTGAACTTTAATTTTGCACCCTTCTGTTTAACAATTTGACACCAGTGACCATCCTAGATTATAGTAAGTGTCATCATACAATATAAATGTAACCACAATAAAACAACACAAATCATAGTCACCACTATACAATAGTGTCCTAGTCTCTGCTATACATAAATATATATCCCCCAACCTCTCTCTCCAGCACCCAGTATCCCCATTATGTGTATCCAGCACCCAGCATCCGCCATCAAGTGTATTCAGCACCCAGTAACCCCATCATGTGTATCCAGCACCTAATATACCCTATCATGTCTCTCCACCTCCCAGTATCCCCCATCATGTGTATCCAGCACCCAGTATCCCCAAGCAAGTGTCTTCAGCTCCCCAGTATCCCCATCATGTGTATCCAGCACCCAGTATCTCCATCATGTGTCTCCAGCATCCAGTATCCCCATCATGTCTCATTAGCACCAAGTATCCCCCATTATGTCTCTCCACCTCCCAGTATTTTCCTCATGGGTATCCAGCACCCAATATTCCCCATCATGTGTATCCAGCACCCAGTATCCCCCATCATGTCTGTCCAGCACCCGGTATCCCCCATCATGTGTATCCAACACCCAGTATCCCCATCATGTCTCTCCACATCCCAGTACCCCATCATGTCTGTCCAGCACCCAGCATCCCCATCATGTCTCTCCACCTCCCAGTATCCCCATCATGTCTCTCCACCTCCCAGTATCCCCATCATGTCTCTCTAGCGTTCAGTATCCCCATTATGTCTGTCCAGCACCCAGCATCCCCATCATGTCTCTCCACCTCCCAGTATACCCATCATGTCTCTTCAGCACCCAGCATCCCCATCATGTCTCTCCAGCACCCAGCATCCCTATCTTGTCTGTCCAGCACCTAATATTTCCAATTTAAGCCCTATTACTTTCCTTTGAAGTCTTCTCTTCTTCAGGCTGCTGCCTCTACTCCGCGGCGGGCTCTGCTTTGAATGACGCTGATGTGACCTCACGTCACTCCAGCATCATTCAGTGAGGGGGAGGCGCTGCTGCACTCTGCATCTACCTGTCACACAGGCAGAGCATAAGTGAATAGACGCTGCTATTAGGCTCTGTAAAGCGCTCTCATTAGAGTAATGAGAGCACCTTACATTGTTGTCCAGCGGAATCCATCTCAGTGCTGCGGTGCAGGGAGCGGGGGGATGAGCGCCTATACAGCATGGTGCCTGGATGCACCTCATCTCCCTGCGGTTGCGGTTCGCGGTGGCCCTAAGTAAGGGCATGGCTAAATCTTCTGTGCAGAATACTTAAGGTACTGTGCAATTATTGTAACTACCTTCTGCACAGAGAAGATCAGGGGGGAGTGTACTGATCTCCTCCGTGCGGTATACAGGATACCAAAGTATACTACATCTGGATCTTACATCAGCACTTCTGTATCTGGTCCATTATGTCTTACAGTTTAAGTGTCAGGCTTATTTAGTGTTAAGTAACACATGTACAAACCTTCCTTAGAACGTTTTATTAAGCAGCATGTTCAGAATATCTGGGAGGATTGGGGGGGGGTGGAGATGTTAGGAATCACAGGGAAAAGGGGCATCCACCCTTTCTTTGATGTGTAAACTTTTTTAGCACTGATCATGTGCAGTGCAGGAGTGAGCTTAAAAAAAAAATGATCCACCTGTGCACTAATTCATGTCCTAAATGGTAGTGAAAAGGGGTGTACATCTATATTTTAATGAGTATGTGGACATTTGTTCATATATGAAGGTGAATCAGCAACCAGGTTTCACTTTAGTGCCTCCAGAAATGCTGAAACAGCTCAGATCTGATGTAATTCCTGACCGAGGTGAACAGTCCTCAATTATAACTGCTACACACAGTCATAAACCTCTCAGTATGTTTGCCTATATGTTTCTGTTTGTATGTTTTAAAGATGTACTCATTCCCTGTAGTACCATATCTTAGTGCCCACCCATGAAGGTTTAGGTGTACAAATTTTCACTGCAATGCATAAATGTTACCAAATCAAAACCAATCAGGCCCTTGATGCACACTCTAAAATGATGTACATTTTGCTCTTGGCAGATACCATTTAAACAGGGGCTTTGAATTGGGGGTGCAAGGGAGCAATTCGGCCCCCCAAATATAAAGGGGCACTACCTTTTAGAAGTACTCTAAGCCTATTTGACAAAAATTCTGGAATTTCAGTCATATAGACTCACCAGTGTTTTATTTGTCCTCAATACTTAAATAGATTGCAAGTAGCTTCAGCCAGCAGATCACTGATGAGTCAATGGGCCGGTTCCTGACCCATGCGCGCCTTACGGGTGCGCAAGGTCATTATGGCCGCTGTCGTAGCGGGGAGTGCACGCCCACTGCACTCCCCGCTAAAGGTAGTAAATCTGGACACTTTGGTGTCCCGATTCCTACCTTAACTTTTACACCCAAGTCTGTTGCCTTACGGCCGCATACCTGGTCGTAACGGGGCTTCCCCCGTGCCATCCCCTAATTTACATATCCATCTCCCCCTTCACTGCAGAGATACAACTGTCGTAATATGGGGGACAGCTCCTTTTACATAACAGCAGGCGTATGTAACGTTCATTACGCACGCCAATCCTTGCGGCAGACAGGGGAATTACGTACGAGCTGTATGTAATTCCCCTGTCAGACGGACCCGAGGTTCGGGCCCTATATGACTAAAATGCCAACACACTAGACCATGAGTAGAGGGGCCATATACTGTAGAAAGCATTAGGCTTTTACCATTAGCCACTAGAAATGTATCTCCCCGTTTAAATATCAATCTTACTTTATATTTGCTACTTCCACTTCTCCTGCCAGCAGCTACACTTGTTATTGCCACACCTTGTGTGTCAAGTGTTCTTTATGCCTCTTACTGCAGGTTGTAAGCTTATTTGGATAGGGCTAGCCTTACCTTCTGGAAAGTATACAATGTATACATCATATTTTCCTAGCTGTGTCATTTACCCCTCAATGCTTAACAGACAGTATTATGTAATTATAATAAAAAAGAATGAATCAGATCGAGATTCTGGGCTGCTACACTCAGAGCTCTGCTGGATCCAGGGTTTTGTGTGGGCAAGAGTAGACCACTACCCTCATACATATAGAGATACAAATGATCACCCCTACCTTAAAACTTTTGAGTCACCCTCACTTAAAATATGGATGGTGCGGAAGTCTGGCTAATATGGAGGGTGCTTAGCAAGTTCTCACTGTCCTACATAGCAGAATCCCTTTCCATTTTTGCCATATCCCACCTCTCCATTGGAAATGCTCCCAGGTGAGAACTCTGGATCTATATCTGTCCTGGGAATGTGGTGATCCAATCAGAAAATGACCCCTTTTCAAAAGTCTGAACCCGGTTGCATAATAGTAAATAAGTTGCTAATTAACAGTGGTTTAGATTACCTAGTGATTTCGGGCTGTATTCAGAGATCTGTTTCCTTAAAGGTACGCAATCATACGCCCGGATCTCTGAATATGGCCCTTAATTCATGTAGAATAATTATTTTTATAGTAATCATGGACATCACATTTTATTCAACTTTCATTTTGTTTTCAAAATTTTTATTACTGTGACTACTAAAAACCATCAGAAAGGACAATGTAGAGTTCAACACATTTCACACAATGCCCCAGTGTATTCCCAAACAGCGTGCCCTGAACCAATGGATGTCATCTTTTTATCGTGGACAAATCCTTCAATCAGGACATTACCTATCTCTAGTAAACTGCTGCTGTTATCTTCTCCCTGACAGCTCAGTATCTCTCCCAGCTTTCTGCACTCCCATACACAAGAGCAGATCAGAGAGCCAAAAATGACTATTTTCCCAGTGTTTGGCAGTGTTTGGCACTTGAATAGAAGAGGCATGCAGGATCTGGCATGTGATTCATAATAATGCCACATGGCAATAACAACAGTACTTTCTACGAAGGATGCATTCTGGGCATGATTTCTGTGTTTATTAGAACAATAAAACCCTTGTGCCCTTGAGGTTACTATCTAATTGGCAAAAATGCCTAGCTCAAATAGTCATGTTTTCAACATCATTATTTAAAAAGAAGTTTTGATTTAGGGGGTTTGATGTCACAATTCCAGCAAATAGGACATTGTTCCAAGTTTCCCAGGCATTCCGTGAGAGATAGGCAGTATGCCATACCTTCACTTGCAATACTTGGGCAAAAAGGTCAACAACCGATAAAATACAGTACAGAGTACATGTGAACTTAAAATAAAATTAATTAAGGGCAATATATTAAAGGATCATATAGTGTTTTCTTATTAAGTTGCACCGATATTTTTTTTTATTAAAGGAGCCAAATGACATTATCATTTTTGTAACATTTTTCTATCCCTTTAAATAATACATTGGGGTAGATCCAGAACTACGTGTGCCGTACGTTTATTCGTGGAGCGTATTTTCGTGCACGTAAGTTCGCTACACTCCTCTCGGCACACCCCTTGCACGGACGTATTTTGTCAAGATACGCTTCCCAAACCCTACCTTAACTTTTTCTCACGTAACAGCGTATATAGACTGTATAGACATGTATAGACTACGTGAACGTACGCCGCTTAGCACGCCCATACTGTACACTTTACATACAAACCTCCACCTACTTCACGTAAATGGAACGTATTGTTGTCTCACGTAAAATTGGCACGCCCACACGTAAGTATTTACGTAACACATACGTGAATGTCCCATTTACGTGACACATACGTGAATTTCCCATACGTTCACAATTACGCTACGTGAATGTGCGTATTTTCTATGGTGCGCATGCGCAGTGCGTTCTAAACTGCGATTTTACGTCTCCGCCACGCGTAAAATCGCTTCCAAACGTAGTTCTGGATCAGGCCCATTATGATCAATGTTTAGAGTATAAATTATGAAGTGGAGTCTGGATCTAAAAATACACTGCAACTGCGGTTACAACTCGCAGCAGCAGAGTTTCGATAACGGTTTTTAATTTCCATATGTGTGAGGGAAAACCACTCCCTTCCATCTTATGGAACTTCCACAACCAGGCCCCTATCACTGGAAAATGGGTCTGGTACATAAATAAGCATTGTATGTAAGGAAATAACCAAGCCAAGATTCTCTTATAACAAAAATGTAACAGAAAACCTCTTGTGCACTTATCATCACAATGGTCCTCTTCCCCAACCTGCCCCTGGTTTTAGGTGCCTAATGGCACTTCTTAAGGAGGGAAGATACACACAGAGAACCCCCAGCCTCTCTCCCTGCCTAATTTACATCCCTCCCCCTCCCACTTTACCTAACGTCTCATGGAGGCTGCTGTGGCACGCCTCTTCTTACCTAAAAAAGCTATGTGCAGTCTTTAAAGACCGCGGATAATTAATTTACGTACCTGCATAGTCATGATGACTACATGATGACAACACTTTGCTGCTTCTTAGGTGTGAATCAGGGCCAATATGAATTATTGGGAGTTTCATGTAAAATTAGCACTATAAAGATTGTTTTCATTATGATATCAACTTTCAGGAACAATAAGAGAAAAGCAAGAGATAAAACTTAAGATAAAGATGTCATAACTTTACTTTGCTAAACACTGCCATAATTATAAGACAACTTTTTTTTCTTTTTGTCTGTTTTAACATTAGTGATTATTGTCTTGACTTTTAAGAAAATAATTACATTCCAATGGAATTTTCTTGCATTACTATGTGTGGGTGTTTTTTTTTTCCCTCTAAAATATTTCTATGAATGTCTATTATATATCCCGATTTCCTATAGCAATTAACTATTTATAATACCACTTTAGCAGTATTAAGCATTCTTGCTATATAAATATAAAAGTAAAATGACAGTGGGATTTAATTTGTTTTAACAAGTATACAGTAAATTCATAGTAGTAATGATTTTATCTATTACTGTCAGTCTTCGCTAGTCCAATAAACAGTTTCAAACTCAATATCAGAACACTCATTATCTCTGCCCATATGATCATTGTGTAAAAGCTGTCTTTAAAGTATTGTCAGAAAGGTAAATGATAAAAATAAACACTGAGAGCAAACAAGGAAAATATGCAGCAAATTAAATTCTGTATTCTGCAAACAGATGAAGTAATCCTATAAGAAGTGGATAACAGATGAGAAAAAACACACACAAACACTTGTCTGATATATGTCCCAGGTTGATCTTAAATCAATATCACAGTAATTCTACTAATTATATACATGCATGTAAACATTTTTACACTATAAAATACATTGTATATGAATGTGAATACTTTTTTTGCGAGTAAACCAAAACAAAATATTTATTTCTTAAAAACTTAAAAAAAAAAGACTATCATGATAGAGGGTCCACTAATATAATGAGAAAGAGGAGAAAGAGAGAGAGATACATTACTGCTGCCCCTATTAACTTATGTGGATAGTGTGTCACTGAGGTTGTAGATGAGGAAATAGAGTTTTGCTCTCTTGGCATTGAACTTTCAACTGTTGGCATTATCTGTTCCCAATGATCCACAATGTTCCTCTTCTTCTGTGCTCCTTTAAGGTTATAAACTTCTGTACAAGTTCTGGAGACAACAACACATGTGCAGAAAACAGACTGTGTTCTTCACTGGAGAAGAGTTTTGCCATCTATCACCACACACCCAAGGAAAATCCGGGTGAGCCAGCAGTTATCCTAGCTTCTGCTTATGAGCCAGCAGTTATCCTAGCTTCTGCGTATAAGCCAGCAGTTATCCTAGCTTCTTCTTGTGGGCCAGCATTTATCCTAGCTTCTGCTTGTGAGCCAGCAGTTATCCTAGTTTCTGCTTGTGAGCCAGCAGTTATCTTAGCTGCTGTGTATAAGCCAGCAGTTATCCTAGCTTCTGCGTATGAGCCAGCAGTTATCCTAGCTTCTGCTTGTGAGCCAGCATTTATCCTAGCTTCTGCGTATGAGCCAGCAATTATCCTAGCTTCTGCTTGTGAGCCAGCAGTTATCTTAGCTGCTGTGTATAAGCCAGCAGTTAGCCTAGCTTCTGCGTATGAGCCAGCAGTTCCTAGCTTCTGCGAATGAGTCAGCAGTTATCCTAGCTTCTGCTTGTGAGCCAGCATTTATCCTAGCTTCTGCTTGTGAGCCAGCAGTTCCTAGCTTCTGCATATGAGCCAGCAGTTCCTAGCTTCTGCATATGAGCCATCAGTTATCCTAGCTTCTGCTTGTGAGCCAGTATTTATCCTAGCTTCTGCTTGTGAGCCAGCAGTTATCCTAACTTCTGCTTGTGAGCCAGCAGTTATCCTAGCTTCTACTTGTGAGCAAGCATTTATCCTAGCTTCTGCTTGTGAGCCAGCAGTTCTTAGCTTCTGAGTATGTTTTAGAGAATCTTTATTTGGATAAGTGGCCTCCCACATAAATAAAGAAAAAATCTACTCACAATAAAATCCACCTTAGGAACACTTTGTGCTTCTCAGAAGTGCACTACCCCTAGTTTTATACATTTTAGTGTGGCATGGATTTGACATTTAATACGAGTAGAGTTTATATATCAAAGTTTAATACTGCCAGATTGCCGTACTGACTGACAATCCTGACATACATGTGCAATGGTAAATAGCCCCTGATTTCAGTGCATTTTTCAACAATAATTAAAACAGCAAAAGGTGACATTACAAAATATATATCTATGAAACACTAGTGATATGACCTCACATACATCACACAATAAAATTAATAATAATGTATTTGAAAAGTGTGGGACCCTGTTGCAAACGGCCCTATTTCGATGAGGTATAGCAATCGATCCCGAAAACACTGCTCCGGAAGGTAATTAAATATTCTATTCCCCCTGCAGCCTAACCCTAAGTCTCTCCCCGCAGCCTAACCCTAAGTCTTTCCCAGCAGCCTAACCCTAAGTCTCCCCCAAGAAGCCTAACCCTAAGTCTCCCCTCCCCCCGCAGCCTAACCTTAAGTCTCCCCCCCACAGCCTAACCCTAAGTCCCCAGAGAGGGTTACTCACCTCTCCAGTGTTCCAGTGACAGCACTTCTGAAAATGAATGGGTGAGTATGCAAATCTTAAAGTGCTGTCATTCGAAATAGAGAAAGCCGAACAGCAACTTTCGGCTTTCCCTA